>QLIY01000315.1:0-30481 GCA_003260075.1 Phallusia mammillata
TAAGAAATGTCATTGTTTTTGACCTGAGTCCTTATTTTGTCTTATTTTCAACAATTACAAGAAACAAACATAGTGAAATGACATTCAAATCCCTGCTAAAGCGATAGTAAACCTAGACCTGAGCAGTTGTGAGATGCGCATAGTATTTTCTATAAACAAGGAGTTGCTGGAACACATTGTTTCTGTGACAACAAGTGGCATATGATGAAAAGATTCATTTAAAAACGTTTGTTTCTTTTTTTGTGAAAAAATAATTTTTGGTTGTTCTTATTTTGGTGTCCATGTCGATGGCAACCCTGTCTATACATATCTGCTTCAATAGTTTTATAAAACTACATAGCATTTGCATAACAGTAATAGTTTAACAAAAGTTAGCTTTTAAAAAACCATGACACTGAATTACTGAGCAATAATTGTTAACACATATAAAACACACCAATCACATCATTAAAATTTAACAGTAAATTAATTTCCAAACAATCAAAAATTGAGGTTGCCAAAAGTGTACATTATTTTCTTTTTTCTTACTATGACATGAGGGTTGTGTGTTTGATGAATTTTTCCAGGTGCCTTGGGAAGAACATGTTGAATTTTGTGATCCTGAAAGCTTATATCCAGTATTACATGAAAATATGCATTGTGTTGCGTATGCACATGAATTTCCAGGACAAGAACTTGTAGGACATGTAACTTGACCATTTAAAAGCTGAAGTGAGGGACAAGATATCACTAAAAATATGTATAAAGCGGTTAATAGGTAAGTTTGATTAACCACAACTACACTTTGATCAAAAATTATTGATGGTATTACTTTTGAAGTGTCATGTTGTAATGTATATTTAATAAATGAAATACATTACTCTTTGATGTAATCAAACTATTTCCAGAAGTATCACTATAGCAAACCCCAGCATTCTAGCAGCCACATAACTTTGTGATATGACAGTTTTGTTTAAATAAAAAGCTATCACGTATTCTTTTAAAGTACAACACGATTATTGCAGATATTAAATGCAACAAAGGACCACTTCCTCTAATAAACTTTGTTAAAACTGAACACAAAGTAGGCGGGGTTCATACGAGGTTTACGCAGCCTTGTGCAGTACAGCTGCGCACTGCCTTGCTTGCAGTGAAAACCGAAGTATTTTGTGTAGACTTTGAGGAAAACAAAAACAAGCAAACAATAGCATGGTTACATTACACCGAAAAAAATCACGTAGGGTAATTCCCTGTTTGTATTTTTGTTTTATGTATCAATGCGCATCAACGATTTTTTCCTACATACCGTATATTACTCGATTTTAGCTGCCGGCGGCTTACAATCGAGGGCGGCTTATATTTTAATTGTATACCGAAATTATTTCTACACTCCAACATTTTAAATTATTTGGGGTTCAAAAACATGTATCCGTGTAAGATTATACGTCGATATACAAAATCGTATCTAAAATTCCAGCGTGCGGGTTACAATCGAGGGCGTCTTCATAATTTTTTTAACACATGAACATGTGGCTTACAATCAAGGGCGGCTATTAAACGGGGGCGGCTTACAATCGAGTAAATATGGTAACGTGTTAAAAAACTCGTAAGTGTATCTGAATTCTGAATAGTTTTTAGCCCGATAAAATTTTGATTTTTTAGTCGGGTCACAGGCGTGAATTAAACACTCGAAAAATAAGCTGGGGGGGGGGAGTTAGTCTTATTTTTTGTGTAGTGTAAAATCAGTGCATAGTTTAAATGTAAATTAATATAAAAGTTAACATTATTCATCCGCGAAGCCAATAACCTCAATCAATAAAATGTTCACAATTTTAGCATGTTTTATAAACAATTACAGCTTTTCTAGTTGTTATGTTACGTCGTTTTCATTAACTGATTTTATTTACATTTTTGCAGCCAAAATTATCGGTCTGTTACGTCATAACTAATAATTTACGGAACAATCATTGTGTGACGTAAACGTTCTATTACCTCATCGCCGCGCTTGCATGACTTTAGGATGAGGCTGCTTAGTTTAAATTAAAATACATTTACGCTGTGCTAATTCTAAATAGAATTGTATTGGGGATGGAAATAAAAAGCAGCTGCTTGTAGCAAACTACTTTTCGGTTTTCAAGATGGGCTTGAATTAGATGACAAATTGTGCAATTTCGGTAAGTTTGTCCAAATTATTCATTAAACTGTGTAAGTATCTGTGCTCTGTTGTAGTACTAAGTTTACTTGCGCATATCTTACTGTGTGAAATCCTTACCCTATTTGCACTATAAAAAAGTTGTGTAAATTACATTAATCACAACAGTTGGAAAAAGTTGGGTCGCCTGTAGATTCTGTTGGGTCGCCAGTTTTTGTGAAAATTAGAGCATCTACGTTTCGTAGCGTTAATTTGTTGTTTCCCAATAACAATTTCATGACTTTTTAGCGTAATAGTGAATTCTGTTTGTGACGTCATAATGTTTGTGTGAGATCACTGTTAAGCGTTGTCTGGCTCATAATGCGTTGAACCAGCTCTGAAGTTGGCGGAAAAACGAATAATGTTTGTGTGATGTGTTTTTTTCAAACTAGCGTAGTAATTTTCGAAAAACTTTCCTGTTTTACAAACAAAAATACAACCAAACTAGCAAGAATGCATATCCATGGGTCGCGAGAAGCCACAAAACAAAATTTTGGGGGGGGGGGGGTTGTTTTCCCAATTGTTTCCAATGACAATTTCATGACTATTTGGCGTGATAGTGAATTGGGGGGGGGGTGGTTGGGAACCACTGGTTTAGGTAATGAATTTTTTTTTGCAAAATCTAGAAAATCCAAACGTGGCTGAGCGTATGTTCTAGATGTTTGGAATAGCGTCAACGTTGTAAAGTTACCTAACATGGTCTTTTGCAAAGATGTAAGTTTTGCAGATTTCTTAACTCGAGCAACATTTAAGTTTATTATGTTTGGCACAAGTAATTTGTTATTGTACCACCCCACAATCGCCATCGGAGTTTAAGTTCAAGCTTTTATTTTGCGTTTTCGTTGGGTAACGCTGCAGGCGTTTTATTTTTTTTCACAGTTTTAATTTTCATTTAAAGCCAATGTAAGCAACGAAACTACAGGTATAATTTTTGGCAAAGCGATACACACCAGCAGATAGAATGCTGCTTATCATTTCAACCAAAAAATACCGGACCAAATCTCATAGTAATTCACGTGTAAAAACGTTTAACGTTAAAAGAAATAATACTCGTATTAATAGTGTCGGTTACCAGTTGGTTGATTGTTGTCAGTTTATCTGACATCCCCTTGGTGTCGCTGCTTTGCCAACCCAGACCTTCCTTAGCTACGTCTTTTGCCCAGGCATGCAGTTCAAAATCTCTGCCTACATCCTGTAAATGTGACAGTTTACAAGCACTTGAGATTATACGTGTAAGGCCCCGTAGAAACTGTAGGGATCGCCACCAACCGGATATACTGTGTAATAGTGTTTCAGAAAAGTGTAAAAGTTAACTTTGATTAGGCTAAGCATAAGTTTGATGACAGTACATTTTCTTCTCTTCTAAAGTTTATAAAAACCGTTTCAAATGACAATATGTTAGACTTACACAAACGTTTTTGTCAACATGGCCTGCAAAGAGTATCTAAAGATGTTATACTAGATAATGTAGGGCATACGTTTTTCCAATGTGCGTTATTGATCGCTTGGCCAGTATGCGTTAATTTATTTTTCACTTATAGTATTTTTTGGTTTGTTATTTTATCTACTGTAATGGCCTTTTTCTTACCACGTCGCTTTTGTAATAATGTCGAATTACGGAATTGACATATTTTTCCATAATTTTCCAATGTCCAACGACGTCGTTTCTGTATTGATAATTCGGCAAAAAATTGGGGTCGTCCGTTCCTGACACATAAATTGAAATACTTATTTTCTAATGCAAGAATAGGTTGTGTATGCCAAATCTCTCTCGGCTTTTCCTTCTGGTTTTGGCGTTGTATTTTGTTATGAGATAAACAACCTTTCTGGTTTTCAAATTAAAGTGAAAAATTAATTTGAAACGCTGGTTTAAAAAGTTGAAAGCATTGGTATAAATGTTATGAATACTCCTACCGTTTTTCCTTAGTTGAAGTGGGATGTTCAAATCGGATAACTTGAACGTCCTGTAAGCCTTTCTTGCCAAATGCGCTGCAGCTGTAACAATATTTTGTAAGTGACATTATAACACATACGTTTCATTACATCCCGTTTAAACAAAGTAAAGCGTTTAACCGGGAACACAGGTATTCTTGACATTACAGTTAGCCTCTTAATTGATCGTCACAAGATTAGAATATATGTTTTTGTCGTTTCAACTTACAGACAAAGACGGTTATTCGCATATATATATATATATTTGTTTAATTGCTTAGGTATGTCAAATTAGCCATTTGTTAACAAAATCTTCAAGGATATCTCTAAGTCAGTATCTCATAGATAATTGCATTAAAAAACAAGGCAAATTAATCATGTGAAATTATTTATGATGCAGAAATGGTTTTATAACTTACATATGGAAATCCCCTGACTAGAGAGCGCATTTGGTGGAAGAAGGCTCGTTCTTACGTCAGTGTTCTTTGCCGGCACCATGCGGAGGAATGGGTGGAGAAGTTTAAATACTGGATGAGAGCGGGGTAAACATCGGAACACAGACACCGCGAAGGGCTCCAATACTAAGTGAGTGTTTAATAGGTTTTCGATCCACTGCAGAAGACAGTTACAATGTTTGTTATGTTTTGGAAAAACAAATACCTGGATTTTACTGTTAAACAAATGTTGTGAAGAATTGTGCCATACCGTCCTTATTTCTGAAACTCGCCCCTTTTTTAATGGGCGGCGTTTTAGAAATATGGTTATCCTTTAACTACAGACAGTGCACACTGTTTCGACCTGTATAGTTCATCAGTGGGCGCATTGGTTAGTGTATAGCCTACCTCTCGACACCAGTTGCACTGACTGCAGCTTATACATAAACACCTTATAGGTCGAAACATGGTGCACTGTCTGTAGTTTATCATTTACTGGCTTGATGCTTTTTACATGGTTACCCTTCTCAAGAAATGTCCTTGTATTTAGCTCGCGCTTTGTTTTGTCCTGTTTTTTATTAACGTCCACAAATTTCTTCACCCCAGAGCAGTGGTTCTCAAACTTTTCAAACTATCAGCGCAGTAGCAAACTACTTTTTTATTCCGTGACACACTTCGTATGCCAATTTTGCAAAATGTTGTTGAAAGAAAATTAATTTGCAATTGTTATAGGTAGGGTTGATTTTTATCACCAACAAGTCCTATCTTATCAGAGAGTAGATACACTTTTTGATTTAGCTAATATTTTTTGGCCCACAGTTTAAGAAGCACCGCCCCAGACGAATTATAGTAGCGCAGTAACTTGCGTGATGTGTATGGATACTAATGTTTCCTTGAAATTTAGCGTTTGGCACAAATCAATTGGTTGACATCAGTGACTTGAATACAAAGATTTGCTTATTTAATTCTATGTTTTTATTTTTGTTTTGTACAGTACCTGATGCATATTGCTCTGTGCGCACCGGAAGTACATCTTGGCAAGCAGCCAATCCTCCTTCCGGTCGTTGGGAGTGAACACGTGATCCCGGCTACCAGGGACCAGTTGAATTGCCAGAGGAACACATCTTCTCGAATTATTGACGTAAAACAGTCCGATACAGTCTTGACAGTGGAGGGGATTTCCCGTCGCGTAGTGCTTTACGCGGGGAACGCCCTTCAGCGTTTCGTGAAAATCGGCGATGAAGATTTTTCCCGCCTATGTCAAAAAATTGAAATAACTTAAAAAGTAATCCCCGATTGTTATTTACCTTAGAAACAGTGGGAGAAATCAATTTTTTTGTCAGTCGATTCTATCACAAAAGTCATATTTTTCATCCTGTTCTGTTACAAAATCCATTTACATTAACCAGTAACGCTAACCGGTTCGCTGATCTCATAAAACTTCGTGAGACGGTTCTATAGAACCGGTGCGAACCGGCTGAATCCCACCATTTAGTGAGACGGTTCTATAGAACCGGTGCGAACCGGCTGAATCCCACCACTGCTTAGAAGCTAAACTATCTTTTATTCTAAAGCACCTTTTATTACATTGATATTGTAAAACGTCATACCCTTATTTCTCCTTCGATAGTTGTGTGGTCATCAAGGATCAAGGCGACGTCCATGTTGGTAATTCTTGCGGTCGGAGGGATTGCATTGCAGCGTTTAAAACACAGAGGACTGACGCCATTGAGAACATGCTGAACAAAAGCCTTGTCGGTATACCAGCTGCAAATGCAAAGACTTTTCACTTGAACACGACTTGGTGCGCAAAATGTGTTGTCATTCGTGGTTCTTTAATCATTGCAGGTGAGCTTTTAAACCATACTGGCTAGGATAAACATATGTCATTTACTGGGATCAGCCCTATAGCGTTCCTGCACATCAGAGACCAACAATTAGGATACACTTATAAATAAATCGTAGTACCTAACCCATATTGACGGCGTTGTATCGAATTCGAATCGAGCTGGTCTCTAAGACATCGTTTGGCTTCTGTCGTGGTTCGAATTCCACCACCACCCTTTTCTGGCTTATATACCATCACATGGGAATGCTTGGGAGACCAGCTCGGTTCGGTACACCGCTTTCAATGGGCGTGGTGTACTGTGACTTAAACTAAATTTAATCTGCGATCAGGAAACACTGTTAACTTACTCATTTAGGTTTGGTTGTTTTTCGCCTTTCGGTGGCAAACTCGCATAAAGTGCTTCATAGTCTTCAAGTTTGTTGATGGATTTCGCTGTTTCTGTGATGTATATTATAGAAGTGGTTAAATGATTGTCAGGCAATGTTTTTGCTATCTTCCGTGTTTTAGTTTTAGAAATTCTAAGGTTCATAACCTCGCCGTTATTTGTTTAAGATCTTGTTGCTGTTGGGTTTGAATTTGACCACAAATAGACGATCCCACTATCTTGCACCTAGTTGGGAATGAATTTGAGAAAAAATGATTTGCACCCAAACCAATTAAAAAAGTGCACTTGAATGCAATATGCTTAACAATTTGGGCTTTTGGTATGTTGGTGATGGATCTATCCAATGATTTGCAGCTGTCCAAATCTGGATCAGTGACCGACTTCTAATGTTATGTTAGTCGCTTTCAACTGATGGTGAATGTAAAGTATGACTTTTTAACAAAAATCTTTTGTTCATATAAGACATTTTAATGCATTGTAGACAATTACATTGTGTATTGTAGCTCGTTGTGAAGCAATAGTTTTAAAAACCTAGCCCGAGGGCACAAATCAGTCTTTTTTGTGATTACTATTTAAATAGACTGGTGCAAACTACCATTACACACAACAAATTTTAATTTTGGCATAACAAGTAAGTTGGCACACGGCGTAAACGAGTTGCCTACCCTTGCACTAAACCATCTACTTACTTCCTATGTCTTGAAAGACTGAATTTAAATCAATTTCAAAACCGGATCCAACGAAGTGGTTGGCGCGAATCTCGTCGCGTTGAAAAATTTTCGGCAACTGTTGGTACGTGGAAGCATTGACTTGACGAGGGAATCCCCACCCTATGTCAATGGGTTTGGGCATCGGAATCCACGCGAACTTGCTTCGGTTTTTCGCCACCTCTTGCAGGCGTAACTTCTTCACTTGGTTGTTGGTGACATTTTGGGGAATGCAAGCTGAACGAATAATTTGTGTTGGATATGTTGGATAAATGTTCAAATTCAAGTCGCATGTGGAAAAGTATGACAAGACAACAGCTAAAACGGTATGATTTATTCCTAATTATGTGTCTGTCTTGCATTTAATGCTTGCACTTATATTAGCATGTGCTTTTCTCATGAAATGTTGTAAAAAATTCGCGTATATTGGTTTGAACAAACACTTTAATAATAACACACACAAGTATATTTAATTTAGTACGGCGCGTAAAAGGTTTAGAGAAGCAGTTCCCAACCTGTGTGGTGCCGTGACCCCCTTTTCTAAGATAACATTTGCTAAGTTGCGGTGAAGGACAAACTTAGTGGGCTACATATTAAAACTGACTGTATTTTTTTCTCAACAATAAAGTGGCCCATTATTGGGCTTAGTGGTCCATGGCCTCAAACAAGTTAAGAACCACTGCCTAAGGCGACTTCAGTTGGGGTCGCGACCCCAGGTTTAGAGTCATGAAGCACCATTGTTACCAAAGCAGGATCTTTGTACTAAAAACACATGATATGGTACATGATACAATTGCGTAGGTTTAGCGAAACAAAGCCTTGTGGTTAACGACTTCCACCTCAACACGTTAGGTAATTGAGGTTTTTATTTATAAATCTGAGTTTGTTTGTTTCTTATTTCCATTTAGGATTATGTTGGATTTAATGTGGATTACATTACCTTCGCCTCGTGTCACTTCAACATTGGAATCTATCCAGTCATAAATCGGAAATTCAGCGAACTGCCCGTTGTACTCAACCGTGACGAAATCGCATAACCACTCATCCGTTTCGCACCAGTTCAAAAGTTCTGACAAGAAAAGCACTGTATGTACTTACCTTTATTTCAGTACTACTAGAAGTTTGGTTATTTCAGGACTAACTTTCCGGCCTGTACGAAATCCGCTTCATACAACTTACTGAATCTGATAATTATTGGCAATCCTACGTCATCACACGTGATATCGTAAACGTCACGCTTGTCCTTGAACGTGTTGGCTTCGAATATGTTTTCCACCGCATAATATCCGCTCGGTTTTCCGTTTCCACCAACCAGTTCCAATTGAATTGCAAGGCGCGTAGTAGATTCGCACCCCGCTTTCGCTGTCTGAAAAGCGATTGTATAACTCATGGTGATACGCCGAACCACCGAAAAGGATTCGGACCGAATTCAGTGTCCATTTCCGGAATCTAAAACACACGTCTTACACGGTGTTTGCAAAGATTCATATACTGTGATGCCAATAAGCCAGGTCATTAAATTCCGTACACCTTTTCAAATGCAGTGTGATTTGCATGTTGTAGATGCAGCGATTAGTAAATGTATTGCGCTGTAATTATCGGTCGATTGATTTCAGACCATTAATCTACACAAACTTTATCAATAAACGGCATCCATATGTATATGGATTTGCGTTGCGAACTTGTGGTAAGTTACCCAATCGTTTTTTTTTTTTTCTTGCTACACATTTGGGCATTTTCGATTGATCGACAACAACATACACTCACCACAATCGTAACTTTGTATGTAGTCTTCATTTCTTCTGCTCTAAATCTTTGCACCACAAACCTATAATATCTCTGAAATCCCAAGCTTAAACATTAGTTCATCATTCAAAACATTGTCGAGGCTTTTCCGCGGTAACAGCACTCATATAAAGTTCATATATTTGGTCAATTTGTGCATGGACTATTTGGTCTCTTTTTTAACAACAAATAATATACTTCTAGACTGGAGGCTTCCAGCACAACCAAAACGTTTGCTCTCATTGCTTTCATTCTTTCTGTCAGAATATTGTATATACTTGTTACTGTCACTGTGTTCCTATTGCATATAATTCACGTTATCATGCTTAATCTGTTTGGTGTATAACAAGCGGACTTCCTCACGAATACCGGTTACTGCGCAGGACAAATTACAGAACAATTACATTCGGTTGGTAGACCCTCTCACCAGCTAGACACACACTACCTACTGTTTTAGGATTATTACACTGAAAATTAGAATATTTTATTTTAGTGCCAGATACGCATGGTATCTCTAACCGCCTGAAAGTGAACAGTCGGTTTCGGACTTTAAATAAAACGGGCTGGTTTGAGTTTTTTTGATGAAAATAAATCCACGTTCGGGTATATATATTTTTTGTTTGTTTTTGTCTATATTTTTGTTAACGACTGAAGTACAACGGTGTAAATTAACTGCCTTAATTGCCTTACGTTGAAAACAAGCACCTCCAGTGTATGTTTGTGCTGTAGCCTAATATGCAGTGCAATAGTCTTCATGAAAATTTATCACCTGGTTTTGTTTAAGCACTCACTGTAGGAAACTGGAATTAAGTTGTTTTTCTTGGATAATTCTGTTTTTTTTTTTTTTTTTTTTTTTTTGGTAAGCAATCACTGTTGTATTATTCTGGTCGCATAAATATGTTTCAGACGACTTGATGTCCACAGTTGGTATCCGATTTGGTTAACAAAAACTTTATTTTTATGATTGCATTCGTTAACGCAAGCGAAGCTTATGTACAATCTTCATCCGAATATACTGCATGCAAAGTTAAGTGAAGGGCACACAACGCTAGGCATTAAATTTTAAAGTCCATAAAATTCCACTAAAATGTAAAAACTTTTTTCCTTGTTTTGAATTTTTTATGTTCATCTGTGGTATTTTTAATCAAGGCAAGCTATACAGTCTATTCGATAATAGATTGGATTGACAAACGATTTACCAAAAAAACTATCGAAGTGGTTATAAAACCCTTAGATTTACACATTGGAAATAGGCACTGCGTTTCGGGCTTTTGTAAAGTTAGATAGCAACGCTGTTTGGGATCCTGGATGGCAGTAAGTAGGTGTATGGGTGCACCAACTTCTCGTTGCGAGCTTTTATCTTAGCTTCGAGCGCTTGTAGATCGCTCATGTAATTACGTTGGATGTCGAGAATGGTCTTTTCAGTGAAGAGACGTTCCGGAAATTGTCCAAGGAAAACCTGAACAATGGTTTATGCTTTTATATAGCTATGTTCGTTGCTGTTACGGTTCAAAAGCAAAATATTATTTCTGTAGTTGAAAATGGCGTTTAAACCAATAGTAACCAGTGACATGGGTAGTGTTCCACCTGTCAGGAAGCGTTGTTTCAGCACTTTAAATTTCGACCAAACAGCTTAGTTATTTATTGTTAAAAGTGAAACACTTTACCCATTCCGTACATGTGTATATATTAGTTTGCTAAGTGAAGGTTACCTCGTCTGGCGAGTAATCAGAAAGTGCAAACAACACTGCAATGATAGATGAAGCCATCACCGAATCTGGGAGACTGTCCAAAATTCTTTGTTTGTTGGCCTAAACATTGCACAAAATGATATGAAATCAATTTAAATAATATAGCACAGGGATTGCCGACGAGGATAAACCACGTGTGTCTGAGCAATTTCCCGCCTTTCTGGAATCTTTATTTAGTCAATAATTTATCTGCTCTGGTTATTGTCATCTGAGTGCAATCTACACTGATTCAGATGCTATTTACCTGTCCGTTTTTGTGTGGAGGCAGACGCATAGCAAGAGGGGAATTTGGGACGAACTTGTAAGTCTCGAACTGACCAAAATTGACAGCAGCATGTTGCACAGAACTTGTGAATATCAGTATGACACAAATTTCAATCTATAAAACACAAGAGAGAAAAGCTATAGTAAGTTATGCCCACTAAACAAACAAAACGTTCGTTTTCCTGCTTAATACTTGCCCATGGAAATCAGTGAAATGTACGCAAAAAATGCTTACGTTACTAGTTATAATTAAACTAAAATCTTGAGGTCGTGTCTTTGAAAAAGCCTTATATATGTTAATGCGTTATTTCATTAAGGTGTATTTAACTTTACGCTAACGTATCTAGTAAAAAGTCCATGTCACCATTTGCTAAATTATTTGCTGTTTTCCTTTTCTCAATCTCCAATTTAAATAACAAAGAACAATGTTGAAGTAACAGTATTAGGAAATGCTTCTCTCACCAGTTGATCGACTGAAGTCAGGTTTTCTGGCATTCCCTTTGTATCGTTGTCTTGCCAACCTAGACCCTCTTTGGCGACATCTTTTGCCCAAAATTGCAGCTCGTAGTCGTTGACAACGTCCTAAAAGTTCGAAGATATTTCGTGAAATACTTGCACAATAGACACTTTTGTTAATTAAAGTTTGAAATATTAATGAGATCCTAAACTGAGGTTTTGCCTAAATTTTAACACTGAACCTCCTAAGCTTTGTAGCTTTGGATTCTATCTTAAACCTACCTCATCACACTTGTAGTAGTGACGAATGCATGCACTCGCGTATTTCTCCATGATCTTCCACTGGTCAAGTGCATCGTCTCGGTAATAGTAGTTAGGCAGAAGAGTTGCATCGTCCGTTCCTGCGAAAGCGTTTGGATGTTTAAAAAATAGCATCCTGATATTATGCTGTTGTATGTCTACTTGACAGTGAAGGAAAGCTTACCGAATTTTTTGAGCATGTTTGGAATGTGAAGGTTTTGGATGTTGTACGTTTTGTAGATTTTCTTTACCAATGCAAGTGCACCTGCAAAAAATATCCATTATCCCAGGTAAGATACACTCTAAAAAAAATGAGCGAAATTTGAGCGAAAAATTCTGCGAGTGAAACAAAAGCTCACTTTAAACGAGTGAACAACTTCACTCACTGATTTGAGTGAATAAAAGACTAAATTTGCAGGGTTTTTGGTCTTTATTTCACTCATTGGTTTGAGCTATTGAAAGAAGCAGGTGCTGTGTGGTTGGTTCTTATTTTGCTCACCTTTCAAGCAAATACACATTAAAAACATCACAATATGTTCACTGGTTTATTTTTCTGGGCACAAATGAACACACCAACACAGTTGTTACATCACAGCACTAAGAGAATGGAAACTGGTCTGGATCATATATTCGTCCAACGGCGACCAACAATGGCTGACTGAGTTTGACTTTTGACTTGTTCAGGGCATATTCAGCAATGTTGTTGCCGGCCTGTAAAAACATCAGAGCTAGTGAGGATGTTTTATACTGTACAACTATATTTTAATCACAGCAAATGATAATCCAGAAAATATCAGGGATTGGGAACTTACTGAAAAATAAACTTTGAACAAGCTTTGGTTTTGCTAAAAAAACAATTATACTTACTTGCATCACGGGCTAATCTTTACCACTTACAGTCTTTACAAGTAGATCCACATTTGAAAGGACAATTAGAACTGTCAATGTTCATTAACTTTATTGTTTTGTTTTATGAATATTGTACATTTATGCAGGAAATTTTTGAATAAAAACAAGACCACAAAATAAATCCTAAAAACATACACAATATATAAGTACAAGATAATAAAACGACTTACTTCTCATTTTCTCCTCAATACTATCGTCAATTAACTGTTGATCCTTTAGAAACAGAAGCGGCTCTTCAATGCCAAACTGTGAAATATCTGCTTTGGACACTTTGTATGCAACGCAGCCAACGCTAGCCTATGGTGATATCTAAGCCCAACTTGGCCTCGTTTGGTAATTCACGCCATCCAAACCCTATCCCGCAGTTTTGCGCAATAGATGTGACTGTGACGTAATTCAATTTCATTCCCCTCGCTTGCGCCAGCCAATCACGTTGTCGACTTCGGAACGCGCGATTTTGAAAAGAGAGAAAGGTTCTCTCGTTTCGCCGCGAAAAAAGGTTTGAGCGAAAATTTCACTTCTTTCCAGACGAAAGACTGGAATTTCGCTCGCCGCCTCCCGCCGGGGAGAAGAAATGAGCGAAGTTTTTTTAGAGTGTACGCTTTGCCAAAATTGCAGTCTATACCCAGTGGTGGGACTCAAATTTTTTGTCAGTCGGCTTTATCACAAAAGTCATATTTTTTAGCCGATTCTGTTACAAAATGTCCCTTGGCAGTAACCAGTAATGCTAACCGGCTCGGTGATCTCATAAGATTTCATGAGACGGTTGTATAGAATCGGTGCGCACCGACTGAATCCCACCACTGTCTGTAACTTTTCACATAGTTTCATATTACACATACCTACATGTAACAAGGTGTGTAACATTCTATGGTTTGTCATACGTAGACTTGGCAACCTATAAATCCAATGATACTTACTTGTGGAAACCCCCTTTCCCGCTAAAGAGTCGGGTGGTAAAAGAGTGTCCCTTGCGTCATTGTTGATACACGAAACTGAACGAAGGTGGGGACGCAGCAATTTGTAAATCGGATGAGCACGAGGCAAACATCGGAATAGCGCCACAGCGAAAGGTTCTGTTGCAGCGTGTGTCTCCATGTGATGATAGATCCACTAGAAACAAAACATCAATGGTAGATGTTTCAATTACATAATTAAAAATGTCATGAGCTGTCTTTAATTATTAAAAAAATCTTGATTTGCTGGAATTGTCGTTGAATTTAAATTTTTACTCATAGCAGAAATTGTTTTGTTCCAATTCTGTCACACTTAACGAAGAGTTGTACTAGCTTGCGTCCAGTCGTTGCTTTATGCATTACCAGTGTAGTGCTTTGAAATGTACGGATCTGTTCATAAGTTTAAAGGTAAAAATAACGGCCCAAATAGGCGTAAAAAGCGACATGCTTTATTGTTCAAACGTTTTGACAAATGCTCATGCCATCATCAGTGATATGAAGACGACATCAGTGTAGTGCTTTTTACCAAATAATAAGTAACTATAAAACGGTGATAACCCTTCAAAAAACTGGACTTTATCTAACCTCGTGCATGTTGCCTTGTGAACAACGAAAGTACATCTTGGCAAGCAGCCAATCCTCTTCACTGTCGTTGGGTGTGAACACGTGATCAGGGCTACCGGGAACCAGTTGAATTGCCAAGGGCAGAAATTCACCTTTGTCGTTTACGTAAAAGAGTCCAATGCATTCAGGACAATTAAGTGGTTTTTTTGTTCTGTAGTTGTCAACTCTTTGGACTCCTTGAAATACTTCAGTGAAGTCAGCAATGTAGATTTTACCGGCCTGTTGTAAATGTCAGATGTTTTACAGTTATGTTATTTATTGAACCAAGATATTTTGTCTTCTGATTTTTAAAAGGATACAGTTCTGTCGCTAAACACCGCCTTTACATTACAATCTAAGTTGCTGTTTACAAAATGTATGAAAAGACGAGGGTTGGCCTACTTTCCCTTGTGCCCTTTCCCTTCTTGTAGTAGGCTATAGTTTAATGTTTTTGATACATTTGACAATGGACAGTTACACGGAGACTGAAATGCTTTGTACCTTCATTTCACCTTCCAGCGTTTTGCCTGTTCCAAGTGTCGTATCTACGTCACTGTTCATGATGTCACAGTTTGATGGCAGTGATGTGCAACGTTTGAAACAAAGTGGGGCCACTCCGTTTAATGTTTGTCTACCAGTGCTTTTGTCCGAAAACCAACTGTAAAAGAGCAAAGTATACATTACACCGAAATGGTGTTTTTTGAACCTGACTTGCAAAATGTAGTCTCTATGTACTGGTGTTAAATAATAATTACGCCTCACATACTCCATGGCGCATCTAGTGTTCCGTGTGGTGAACTGCGCTATTTCTACGTGGCAGTTGGAACACATGTAGTTAATGCTGTGAGGGCACATGCAACTTTCCTCTATTCTCAAAGTATTTCTTGTTCTCAAAGTTCTCAAAGTATGGGTCGCGACCCAAACATGGGTCGCGCAGCGTCAAAAAATGGGTCGCGCTATGGTGNGCAGGGTCAAAAAATGGGTCGCGCTATGGTGATTCAGTTCTGCCCAAACGAACTTTTTTCATTTCATTTTTAAAGTATTTTTAATTCTCCATCATGACTGAATTATTGCATCATTATTGCTTCATCTCAGTAACTTGGAGTATTGCATCATAAGTGGTTTTCTGAAAGTTTTGATGGCAGAGTATAGCCATAGCCAAGTACAGCCTCACTCAACCACGTTGTACAGTAAAATAAACCAACCATTACCGCTTACATACAATAGCCTTCCAATTTTACTGTTATGCACGTGGTGATTGTAACGTCATAGCACGGGAAATAATAGGACAAGTTAATCATGCGAAACTGAACTTGGAGATGTAACAGTTAGCGTTCAAGGATGAGTTAGTATTCGTACAAGGAAAAAAATACATTTTTGTTGTTTGAGGCTTGGGTCGTAAGATGCACATAAAGTTCAGATTTGGGTCGCGCTCAAAAAAGTTTGAGAACCACTGCTCTAAGGTTTGATCAACTTTTTTTACTTTATAATAAAGGCAAGTCTATAGCCGACCGAACCACAAAGACGTATAACACTTACTCATCCAAATACATTGGGTCTTCTCGTAGCAGTGACTCGTGTTTGTATATCGAGTGATAATCTTTCAATTCGTCGATTGGGGACATGATTCCTGCAATAGAATGAAACAACTGGAGTGTTGATATTTCTGCAATTGTTCTTATTTTGGTCACAACTGGTTAATTAGTGAATAGTCTAAAACTTGTTAGTTCATGTTTCAAGAATTTTGTGGTCCGTACACGACTGTTGTCACACACACCGTACACGACTGTTGTCAAACCCAGTCGCGCCACCTTTAGTCCCACTCGTTTCTCAAAGCCAGATTTCAACCTTCTCAGGCCTTTACCAAATTCAAGGTGTACACAACAAAATGAAGTGCATTTTTTCTTTGCACCATCATAACAAAAATCCTTGTCCCAAAATCCCATCATTTACCCTAAAGACAAGATGATTGGCATAACTTACTTTGAATGGTATTGAGTGCAGAGGTGGATATTGCTTTCAGAACGCTTCCCATGAAGTGAGTGGCCTTCACTCTGTCCTGCCGAAATATTCTGGGAAGTTCACGGCGCGTTGCACCTTTGACGAAACGAGGAAGTCCCCAATTCATGTCACTCTCATTCGGTATTGGAACCCATTCGAATTTCTTCAAATTTTCCGCTATCTCGTCAATACGAAGTTTCTTTACCTTCGGGTTTGTGACATTTTGAGGAATTTGAGCTTGGAAAATAATAACACGTTTTATTGTTAAATGTCTGCAAAAATTGAAACCCGGTCAAATGGCAACTAACGGTCCCTAAATTTGTCTTATCTTTTTAGGAAACTTTAAACAGTAGACCCCGCAATTGGTAGGCTTGAGTGATTGCCAAATAATCTTGGAGCACTTGCGTGTCAGCGTGTCAGCGCGTACTGAAAAACATTCTCATGGAAAAAAGTCCAATTAACCCCCTATCCAGTTTTACAAAAGGGCGCTTTTACAAAATGTTGCTGATTTTAATTTTCCAAACAGTTTTACAATCAAATCAGCAACACCAGACCGAGCAGCCAGAATATCGTCTATCGTCACGCTTCCCAATAAAACGATGATATTATCTCGTTGACTTGAATAAGCGCATAAGCTCTGCTGAATAGCACCCAAGTTTTGTGTTAACAAAAGATTTTTGGTTCAATGGCGAAGTCAGGGCCAAAATCGTAAAAGGATGAAAATTTGGTCACCAAATCTTTCCTCAGTGGGGTATTAAGGAGTTTTTTGACGATCGCGCGCAATCGTGCTTTTAGTCTATGGACCACCAAGTCAGTTAAAAGCAGAATCGAGGACAATACCGTTTAAGCATTCACAGCAAACATCTTTTCTGCTGAAATTTTTTCCTTACCTTCTCCTCTGGCCACATCGATTGTAGTTGTAATCCAATCATAGATGGGAAACTCTGCCACTTCAATACCCTTTTCCACTTTAACCATATTGCACATCCATTCATCTTCACCAAACCAAGATGACAGCTCTACAATAAAACTAAATGCTCACTTTTGCATAAATGACCATGTAACACGTATAAAAAATGTTTTAGCATTTGTAAAAGCGCAAATTTTTGTCATTTAAAACGGTATATTTAATAACTTACTGAATCGAATGATTATTGGTAGACCGACGTCTTCGCAAGTTAAATTGTAAACATCAGTTTTTCCGGGCTCGAAGTCGTCGTGCAGGAATTTATCGAGNTTTCCGGGCTCGAAGTCGTCGTGCAAGAATTTATCGAGCTTTAGCCAGTCGGTGGTGACGATGGTGGCGTCCTTCTCCCCAACCATCTGAAGGGACACTGTGGCGTTTGTGCCAGCCTTATTGGTCGCATCTGAGGTCTGCCCAAATAAAATTGATATTTTCCAACCGGATAGGAAACGTTTTAGATTTTGTGCTATTGCCCTTTTCCATCAAATGCAGTTCTTGAAACTAGCTAAACAAACGATGTTGATTAAACTGTAAGCTGCGGCGTAGCTTTTTTGATACAGATTGTGTGGGTTGATATCAAGGCCGCTTACAACTAATGACATGCTGATATTGTTTCTAGCCTCCCGCGTTTTTTATTTATTCATTTAGAACTCTTTGTAGATGTAGACATTGTACGCCAACACGCCTTTTGCTAGCATGATATAATAGCACAAATGATACAGCTATTTGCTATCGTTAACCAATCTAGCATTACAACATGCGGCTTACTTTTTTAACACCACATCATGTGGCTTACCATCTTGAGATTTCGGTATTTGCATTTAATCTTGCTCACATATGTTATTCAACTTACCGACACTGAAACTCTGTAAGTAGTCATCTTTTTTCTCCTTTGTAGTGCAGTCACTCACTTGTAAGAGCTAATTGTTTAACTTAGCTGCACACATAACATACATGTTGAAATCAGAGTGATTTCGTATCACTACTTTTCTTGCGACAAACATGCTTTCCATAAAACCACAAAAAGTGTTTTAACTAACACAAAGCTTAGACCAAGAACGACGTTTTTATTAACTTATTTTACTGCGAACGAAACATTTTATCCAAGAAAATTGCATTTGTACGTTATCTTATTCGCGGTAGTTTTAAGGCGTCAACAACTTGAACAGTTACGTGTGTCTTTGTCTAAGTATCGTTGCTTTGCAAAACTTTCCAATATAGTTGAACCGCCTGGAAAACGAGCGAAAAAGGATTTTAGGAATTGTAGAGCAAGAGAGCAATTGAACCATGCAATCCGCGCCGAAGAGTGATTCTCCACCAAACTATGCTGAAATTATTGACTTATTCAAGGGCATCGAAACGTGAAGATCAAACAAAGCAAATATGGGCTTCTATCGCTCTATCAATATCCGGGTTAAATTAAACTTTGAAAAGAAAAAAACGGCTTTTTTCAGAAATTGGGGAGCAATAATTTTAGGGCGAGGCAAATAAGTGACATTCAAAGCGGTGAAATTCAATTACATGCGTTTTTCGCAAAGTTTGGCGAACAAAGAAGCCTTCAAATACAAATGTCACTATGTGCTATGTATTGTAAACTCTCCATGAAAGCAACAAATTCTCTGTCAGTTGTCACCGCTTCCTCTATTCAGGACTAAGTTTACAATGTTTTTTGATCTGGGTTCAAGTTGTACACTCACACCTTGTTTATGTATCTGTCACAAAAAGTTCAAAATTTCACCATTTTTGTACTCTATTTGTACTCGGGTAAAGAATGAACCTTACATGCCTTTCAAAATTCTGCTTCACAGCAAAACGATGCAAAAGTTTTTGCTGCTTTTTGAACAACACCTTGTTTAGACCGGTTTGCACTAAATCTTTTGCATCCTCAAGATATACTTATCGAATTGAGTGGGATTTGTTTTGATTTGACGGGCCGAAATATCTATTTATTTACAATTTTTAGAAACGTAGTATACACAGATAAGTGTCTAATGATTTAAGCCAAACATATACATTCATTTTTAACCATTTTGTTATTAGTTGCTTAGGTTTTAGTGACCTCACACTGACGACTGCTGTGTAGTGACGCGACTTGATATATGAAAACTGTGTGTGAAGACACATTCCATTAGATTTTAGGGTCCATTATTACCCATGGTTGTGCGTGCGATTTTCTGTTGTCGCAATTAACTACCGCTTATTGTATTGTCTTAAAGTTTTCGACATTTTGTTGCTCTGTTTCTGGTCGCATAATCTGAGTGTGTATTAGACACACTTACGTACAGCCTCGCAAATACGCATTACCTTTTAGATTGTATTTGTCAAAAGCACACAAACTGCACGCTAAGCCGGCAAAAGCTTTATACAATTCAAGCCCTTATTGGACCAGTGGTTATTAAACAAATTGCACCTCCCCTTTTGGTATTTTTTAACGAATTTATCCCGAATGCCCCATTTAGAAATGCAAACGGGCCTTTTGGGGCAATGGCGTACATTTGAGAACCACTGATCTAGACCTAGTGCATGCAAAACTAATGACATTCACACAAAGCACAAGCAGATACATCAGAAACTACAAGCAAATTAGTGTGATTGCTTTTCCGTTAACAATATCGTTTTGCAAAAAAATTTACAATAGATGTTATCTTTTTCGAAAAAAACTACATTTGCTGTCAAATATTGTGGTTACTTTTTATTTAACTTCGATTTATCAAGTGATTTTGTGGACTTAAATAGCAATGCTGTTTGGAACTCTGGATGGCAGTAGGAATTTGTAAGGGGGGGGGGGCCCCTCGTTGCGAGCTTTTATCTTAGCTTCGAGTGCTTGTAGAGCTTTCATGTAATTCTGCTGAATCTCAATGATTTTCTGCTCTGTGAAGAGACGCTCCGGAAATTGCCCCAAGTAAACCTGAACAACAATTTAACAATTTTGAAGCAGTGTGCACTGTCTGCAGCTTAACGATTTTGTTGTTTGGCAATTTTCGTATCATTCACTATGCAAACGACCCAAAACAACAGAGATTCTTTTGGGTTGTGTAGCTTTTAGCGATGTTGTAGTATCGTGTGTTTTTAAACTATAGTAAGTTGCCATATGAAAGTAGCTAAGAATAGAATAACTTTTAAAATTTAAATTTTGTGAGCATGATTTGTCGTTCTCATGAAACTATATGTTGCTTTGCGATTGTCTTACTTAACTGAGCTATGTTCGCTAGTGGAAGTTTACGTTCAGTGCCATTGTTTCCATTTTATACACAAATCCAAATTTATCTTGTGGGTTTCGATGTCTCAACGTCTATTTGTGGCAATAGTTGGCCCAACAACCCAAAAACCGATCGCTTGTTAATAGTCTCACAGAATTAAAACCATTGGTGAATAGCTTTTGACTACCAAGCAATGATTACCTCGTTGGGTGAATACTCAGAAAGTGCAAACACCACTGAAATGACAGACCCCGCCATGAATGAATCTGGGAGGCTATCCAAAATCCGTTGTTTGTTTGCCTAAAAATAAAAAACGGTTAAAAATCACTTTCAAATAAGCGTGGTTGCACTTATTTCATAACTTATTCAACGTTTTAATTGCCAATATCTTTACTTATTTAAGTTTGTTTTTGGTCACTCCTATTTGTTTTTTGTGACTCGAAGCAATATTGTACTGCGCCACTTTTGTAACTTGTGACTGATATAACTTACCATTCAAATGTATTGATATTTGTTTATCCAAATGGTACCATTACTTAAAATCATAAATTTTTTTACTCACATCTCCTTTTTTGTGTGGAGACAGACGCATAGAAAGTGGGGCATTTGGGACGAACTTGTAAGTCTCGAACTGACCAAAATTGACAGCAGCGTGTTGCACAGAACTTGTGAACATCAGTATAAGACAAATTTCAATCTATAAAAAGCAATTGCTGTGTTGTTGGGTTTGTTGTTTTTAAAGTCTTTCATACACAGGTTGTAATGACAGCTGACATGTCACTTTATTTTCTAATCACAAATAGTAAAACAAACGCAAAACAAGGCGCAAAATTAGAGCTACATTGAAGTCTATGACATGCAATTCAACAACCTTTGGAAATGCTCAATTTGAATGCTACAAATCGATATCGATATACTGCAGTGATATAACACCATAGTGTTTTTTTTTAATAAGTGTTTCTTACCAGTTCATCGACTGAAGTCAGGTTTTCTGGCATTCCCTTTGTGTCGTTGTCTTGCCAACCAAGACCCTCGTTGGCGACTTCTTTTGCCCAAAGCTGCAGCTCATAATCTTTTACAACGTCCTGAAAGGTGGGCATCAATTAATACGGGGTAATCACCACTATTACTGCTACTAACGCATATTGTAATAGTTGATAGTACTATAGTTGAGTTTGTGGTTTTCCATAATGAAGGCTTAATTAGTTCCAATCTTGTCATCCGACAGACACTTCATCAAGCTTTTATTTAAAAAAGTTCATTGAAGAGGTTAGTCTAGACGGAAGGTTTTTAATCTTATCACCTCTTTACCCTTGTTAAAATTAAATGGCAAAAATTTAACCTACATCATCACACTTGTAGTAGTAACGAATGCATGCACTCGCGTATTTCTCCATGATCGTCCACTGGTCAAGTGCATCGTCTCGGTAATAGTAGTTAGGCAGAAGGGTTGCATCGTCCGTCCCTACAAAAGAGTTTGTTTGTTTCAAAAATCTTCTAAACTTGTAGTGTTGTATGCCTACTTGAACAGATAAATGCTTTTTTGAAAAAAATAGAAGTACGCCCACCGAATTTTTTGAGAAGTTTTGGAATGTGAAGGCTTTCGATGTTGAACGTTTTGTAGATTTTTTTCGTCAGTGCCAGCGCCTCTGGAAAGGCAAACATATGTTTACATTATGCATTGACATCAATACAGGGCTGAACATTTGAACACATTAAAGAGTTTTTACGAAGCTTTTTTTGTCATGTGTCAAGTGGTTAACACAACAGACTTATGTTTATGGGGTTCTAATCCCATTTTGGTCGCTTGTGTTTCCTTAAGCAAGGAACTTTGGCGGCGTTGCCTCAACCCAGTGGTCCCAGATGAGTAAATTGAAGTCACTAACTGCTCTACTCGAAAAAATCAAATAAAAAATGATCAACGGACTTCCAATAAAAACACACAGCTTGACGCGGACTTATTGCGAGCATAACGCATTCAGGAGTTGCCTGATCACCTAGAATATAGTTGAAGCAAACAAACAAACCACTGCCTGTAAGATCACCAGTTACTAACTTGTGGAAATCCCCTTTCCAGGAAGAGCCTTCGATGACAAGAGCGTAACTCTTGCGTCATTGTTGATGCACGAAACTGTACGAAGGTGGGGACGCAGCAGTTTGTAAATCGGATGAGCACGTGGCAAACATCGGAACAGCGCCACACCAAAAGGTTCCATAGAACCGTGCGTTTCCAAATAGTGGTAGATCCACTGAACACATTCAATTGCGTTATAATGGCAGATAGTTAAATTAGCTATGTGACCATACCTCATGCATGTTGCTCTGTGAACACCGTAGGTACATCTTGGCAAGCAACCAATCCGCTTTGCGGTCGTTACGCGTAAAAATGTAATCCCGATTACCAGGAACCAGTTGAATTGCCAAGGGCAGAAATTGACCTTTGTCGTTGACGTAAAAGAGTCCAATGCACTCAGCACAGTAAAGTTGCTCATTTTTTAAGTAATGCTCCATTCTCT
The DNA here is from genome assembly GCA_003260075.1 of Phallusia mammillata. Taxonomy (NCBI): domain Eukaryota; kingdom Metazoa; phylum Chordata; class Ascidiacea; order Phlebobranchia; family Ascidiidae; genus Phallusia; species Phallusia mammillata. The sequence continues at coordinate 23,183 of QLIY01000315.1, forward strand.
CGACTCCGCTGAAAACCTCCGAGAAGTCGACGATGTAGATTTTACCTGCCTGTTGAGAGGTATATAGCCAAGAAGTACATTACTGTTATTTTAAGAACTTTGACTTCTTTTCAAAGGATATACATCCTTCCGCCATTTACGATTTCCTTACTTTTATGCTTTTAACAATTTTTTTGTTGCGATTTCTTTGATTACGGTTTGTACATAACACCAAACCACGGTTGTTTCACGCTTGGTTTATGATTTTAATTTGTACCTTCATTTCACCCTCCAGGGTTTTGCCTGTTCCAAGAATCGTATCTACGTCACTATTGTTGATATTACAGTTTGATGGCAATGACGTGCACCGTTTGAAGCAGAGTGGAACAATTCCGTTTAACGTTTGTCTGCCGGTGCTATAATCCGAAAACCAACTGCAAATACCAAATTGCATAATATACTGCACAAGGAGTCCTAAAAACTTTAATGTGGTTATATGTACTTACTCATCCAAATCTATTGGTTCCTCTCCTGCCATTGACTCGTGCTTGTACAATGAGTGATAATCTGTTAACTCGTCAATTGGCGACATGATGGCTGCAATATGCATACATTTTTCTGTTTTCAAACTGATCATACTTTTTGAAGTTTAGTTTACAATAGAAGCAAGTTGAGTTGTGATATTTTCTTTTTTTAACATTTTTGTTTTTGCGAAGACGTAGCATTGTGTCATAAAAAAGTTCGTTAGTACGAATTATTCTACGTATATTTCCGTCTCTCACACCACATAAGTGTTTACTAACGGGATTGTGCGCCATGCAGGGTGTTTATTTGGGCATTTGGACTTGCCATGCTTCTTTAACAAAAACAACCAAAATTGCTTTCAAATATTTATCTTTTTCTATTTGTGGATATGGAGGCATTAGAATTTTAAAGTCGATTTGACTGGCAAAGCTAAAACTAAGCAAAAAATCATTTACTTGACTTACTTTGGATAGTGTCGAATATAGACTCGGCGAGCCCAGCTAGAGCGGTGCCCACGAAGTGAGTTGCCTTAACCTTGTCCTGTTGAAATATTCTCGGGAGTTGAAAACGCGTGGCACCTTTGACGTAACGGGGAAGTCCCCAGCTGCTGTCACCTTCCTTTGGTTTCGGAATCCATTCAAATTTCTTGAAGTTTTCGGCTATCTCATCAATACGAAGTTTCTTTATCTTCGGGTTGGTGATGTTTTGTGGGAGTTGAGCTAAAAGGGAAATGTACATTTTCGTTGCCAGTGCAAATTTATTTGACTAAAAGGCACTCTTTGGCCTCCCAAAGAAGTTTGTTTTAGCTCTTAAAAATGTGTTACCAGATTTGGACGAGGCAACCTTGTCTACTGACTTAACAAAAACATAATTTGAATGTAGTGAGATGCGTGATGAGAGGGTTAAACATGAACAAGAGTGTTAAACATGAAGGAGATAGAGGAAATCGCAAAAGACAGGAAAAGTGGAACAATCTTGCTGCCCAATGCGCCCAAGAGTGCGGGAAACTATAATAAATAGTGACATATAATAATAGTCTATCCAAGTTTACAAACTCCCTCATCTGTGACTGCGCCGGCGCCCGGGTTTAGAAGCGATAATATATGACAATACAGTTTGCAGAAAACATAAAATACCATAATCGAGATTTCTACGAAAGAAAAATTCCAAGTAATACAAGCAAACAACAAGCCAGACCGAGAATATGTGAACTTTACCGTAACGTTAAGTCAAGCGAAAACGCCACAAACCCAATTTCCGTGTTGAAATAACCTTTCATGAAATGAAAATTGAGTTTGTATAAATTTTTCGCTGCCAGTCAAATATGCGTGGGTGGGAACAAAAAATTGTGGCTATGCATAAATTTGATTGAAACACCGGATTTAAAAATCAAATAATTTGCAACGTTTGCTGCGTTTCTTTGTAATTTACTGAACCGAATGATGACCGGAAGACCAATATTTATGCCCTCTGGCTCCGCCATATTTTAGTATTGTTAAACAAGACCTCTTTGGCCAAGAGGTTTCTGACAATTTCGCTTAAGTAAACATCGAAATTAATGCAAAACATGTCGAGCATTGGTTAGGTTTTTGGTCTCTATAGTTTTGTTTTATTAACAGAATGATTACAATAATTACTGGGCCAGGTAAATACTCAAAGGTACTTGTAATATTTTTGAGTGTTTAAGACCCATTTTTTTCTCAGAAATTTTTATTTTACCTTTTGTATTTCAAAAAGCATCAGAGTAGTGCAAAATTTTACGACTTGATGTGTTATAGGCCACTTTACTTAACAAATGTCACAAGGAAATGCAAATGAAACACAGGCGAGACGCATGAGACCTAAACTTTGACATACCCTCTCCTCTGGCCACATCAATTTCAGTTGTAATCCAATCATAGATGGGGAACTCAGCTGTTTCCACACCATGTTCCACTTTAACCATGTTACACATCCATTCATCTTCACCAAACCAAGATGACAACTCTGTTGATTGTTGAAAAAGAAAGTGAATTTTTTTATTTACTGTTGGTCAATGAAGTATTATTCTGTGGTTTCACTTAAACTTATGATCCCATTTAAGCTAGGGGTCGGTAACCTTTTTTGTGCCGGGGACCGGTTTGAAACTGAAATTTTATATTACTGACCGGCCTTTTGAAACCACACATGGTTAGTCCGGAAAACTAATTACGGTTGTTACAACTTTTCAATGTGAACCTTGAGCAAGACGGACCGGCACTGGGCCGCGGGTTTCTATATTTACCTGATTTCATTACTTGGAAATAGTTTTTAGATATTCACACATAAAGTTCCGTTATAACTTACTAAACCGAATGATGATTGGTAGACCGACGTCTTCGCAAGTTAAATTGTAAACATCAACTTTTCCGGGCTCAAAGTCGTCGTGCAAGAATTTATCGAGTTTTAGCCAGTCGGTGGTGACGATGGTGGCGTCCTTCTCCCCAACCATCTGAAGGGACACTGTGGCGTTTGTGCCGGCCTTAATCGACGTATCAGAAGTCTGTGTAAAAGAAGATGATATCCTTTCTCAAAAGTTCTACTTGCTATTAGCTTATTAGAAGCTGACGAATTTTACTGAAAAACATGTCCTGCGAAAAATTCAATCATAATTGTTTAAAGCTTTTGCTCATTCGTTTTTTTGACATTGCTTATAGTTCTACGAGGCATCAACGGAACATTTTGGTGCAATTACTTATTTGACGTCGTTTAATAGGAAATTAAACAAACAAATTCGACTTGCATTTAGCGTTAGACTTGCTCACATATTTTCTTTAACTTACCGACACTGAAACTCTGTAAGTAGTTTTCATTTCTTTGCAGTGCAATCAATCACTTGTAAGAGCTAATTGTTTATATTATCTGCACACAGAATAAATCATGTACCCAAAGTTGAAAGCACAGAAATTGAAACTCTCCACTTTTTTACGCCAACTCAAGCGGTATAAATAATATTATAACAAAATGCTTTTATAAAAACAGACATTTCCTTTTTGTTTCAATGAGTTTGTTCTTTGGTATTCGACGTGAAAAATGGCAGTTGAGCAACATAGGTTTCCATCAATGTATTCTATACTGACCAATGCTTTTTGCAGTTATAATATTATTTTTTTCCTGGTTTCTGTCTTTGTCTAAGTCCTTTGCATGTTTCTGAAATATGGCAACCTGTACTTAGCAACAAAACAAAGGTTCTAAGATACTCTCAGTAGTACCACGAAAAGTCAAATCTGCATCAAATTTCACTGAAGTTAACATAAGTGTCCCAAACTTTGTTGCGAGTTGTTAACTTGCCACTTTCAAAAAATATTCCTGACATCCAGCTAAGTTTGCTCCTGAATCTATATTCGTACCACGCCGGTCAACCAATACATCACCACGCCTGGGCTGAACAAAGATCGCTAAACAAGTTCATCAATGCATTGGGGCAAACCGACTGAGCGAAGAGCAAACACTTCGATGAGTAAAACTCCACAAAAAAGGCGCCGACTGGAATCAGCATTGAATAGCGCTGAAACGTTAAGGCTCCAGTATTGCAAATATAGTGTACTCCCACGCATCTGTTTTCGGCTTGATATCATTAACAGACTGACAAAAATGCTCTTTGGTTTGATTTTAGGTGGGGCAATACAATTACAACACGAGGTGTGGAAATTTAATGCAGATATCGTTCACTAAAGTTTGATCAACCTTTGATTAAAAGTTTATGACTAAAAATCTCTTTTTTATTGGGACACGTTTTCACTTTTAAGCTACGTGGCCTCAAGCAAAACATTTATGGTTCATCCCTTTATAATGTCATTTACCTAATTCACCACTCCTACCCCAGCCTGTTGTTGTTCTTTAACGTGCAACGATTGAAATAGCCTATAAACATACATTTAAAAATGATCGTACATGTTTTTAGATGTTTACTGGTTAATGTCACACACTCAAAAAAGTTCAATGAACACATAAATATTGCTACTGTATATATTTTTTATATATGCTTATTCCCTTTACACCAAGAGCCAATTTTATGCATAACAAGTCATTTTTTTGCATAATCTAGTATCGGTTTTCTATGACAAGGTTATCTCTTTGCAGAGTTTATCTTTCGAAACATTTATCATTATCACTTTACGTTCGGTTTTGATGATTTTTTGATTTCACGTGTCAAAAAGCCTTTTTACATGAGCGAATCGAATCGTATCGTTGATGCGCATTGTGGGGGGGGGGGGGGGGGGGGGGGGGGGGGGGGGGGGGGGGGGGGGGGGGGGGGGGGGGGGGGGGGGGGGGGGGGGGGGGGGGGGGGGGGGGGGGGGGGGTAATTTTAAAGTATTTTTAGACTTTTAGTCTATTCTTCCCAAAAAATCTGAATTAATTTGTGTGCAGCAGTTGTTTGCGTCGAATTTAGACATACCAAATGTATGAATTTCTTTATTGTGAACAGTTAAACCATCAGGAGTAGTTGGAAGAAACATTCAAAGTGTATAGATCACTCTGACTTCATTGTCCAATAGTAATACATGCTGATTTCTAAGTTTACATACTAAAACTGTATTACATTCCCAGGCCATGTAGCACATTAAAAAAATCCTTTATATGACTGTACAAATCTATTAAATTTGTTTCATTAGAGTCTCTTGTGCGTTATATGTATAAAAAACGACTAATTTGTATAACTTTGCACCAGTTGGACGAACAAATTAATGAAATATGTAACTTGGTGTATGGAACGTATGTTCAGCATTAACTACAAATTTCCCCGTAATTGTAGTTCTATGGAGAAGCTTTGCGTGAAGTCACAAGTCACCTCAACCCAAAACCTTACTTTAAATGTTTGCGGGCCATACGAAAGAAAATTTGAAACAACAGCTGCGGGCCACTTGAAATGCCGTCGCGGGCAGCACTTTGGACACCCCTGGCGTAAGCGGACAAAAAAGCACGATGATATTTATATAACTGCCAGATCAAACCCATCAAATGTTAATATATAATGATGCAAATGTATGTCTTTAATTTTGTCGTATTTCATTCAATAGCAATGCTGTTTGGAACTAAATACGGAAGGTTAATATGGAAACCACGAAAACGCATCGACCCCACCTTGCACTTGCGTGCAGCAAATTTTGCCAACCCCCTTAGTGGCAGCCAAACTGAAGTATCCATTGTAATCTACATGGAAGTTTTGCGGCGAGGCAACCAAGTATAACGTACTTGACGAAGTGCAAGAGCCCTGATGATAGGTTTATCAGGAAAACACAGCATTGGCTCCATTGGAGTGTGAAGAACTCAGTGTAGAAACAAAACCACGAAAAAGCATTGACCTCTTTGAAATGCGAAGAATTCACATGAGTAATTGCACTGTAGTTCCACGCAACAAATTTGGACAGAACGACACACACCCTTTGTTAATAGAGTTTTGGTGAGGCAAAACACATTTGCCATAACTTTCGTACAGTTGTTGAGCATTGCAACTTGTGTCTGTCGATTTTTTCTAAACATCAGCAACTTGGCATTGTTGCCCAACCGTTGCCGTTTTTTTATGCTTCACTGAAAGTCGGCTACATAAGAGTCTGTTGAGCAAATGGCGTCAAACTACGATTAAACTTTGCAAACTCAACTTTGCACGATTTAGGTCCGCTGTTTTTAAACTACCATATCCTATTTTCGTTAATCCTTGGAGCATGCATTCCGTTTTTCACAGATTTTAGTTGATTTCATTGTTCAAAAACTTTTATTCTATTTACGTGGCATTCACTTTTTTCACTTTTTTTTAAATCACCTAACAACACATACAAATTTGAACGTTTGGTTGGATGCAGTATTGTTTGTATTGCTTAGAGCGGTCAAAAATGACAGTCATTGATATTTACATATAGCTTCCAGATATATTTACATCATATGTTAGCATATAGTGCTGCGAATATATGTCTTTAATTTTGTCCTATTTCATTCAAATAGCAATGCTGTTTGGAACTCTGGATGGCAGTAGGAATTTGTAAGGGTAATCCAAACCCTCGTTGCGAGCTTTTATCTTAGCCTCAAGCGCTTGTAGATCGCTCATGTAATTATGTTGGATGTCGAGAATGATCTTTTCTGTGAAGCGGCGCTCTGGAAATTGTCCCAAGTAAACCTGAACGACAACTTGGCCTAAGTTTTTGGCAACATAAATGCCACACTATTGTCAGAGGCTTGATTTGGTTTGTTCATTTTTATCTCCCAATTTATTTACATTTAAATTAATTAAATTATTCGTTTAAGTCAGTGGTTCCCAACCGGTGTTACGTTATTACCTACTTTAACAAAGCTTTGATTACCTCGTTGGGTGAATACTCAGAAAGTGCAAACACCAATGATAGAACAGACCCAGCCATCAATGAATCTGGGAGGCTATCCGAAATCCTTTGTTTGTTTGCCTAAAAGTTAAAGCTCTTATAAAAACATGGAAATGTGAGGTTTTGTTACCTTCTTTGCAAACCGTTATTTTCTTAAAAACCTGTTTTTGAAATGTATGTATTTCGGTGAGCTTTTTGGGCCTATTTACTTGAAGTTTATGTTCTTTTATGGTGACTGGCATAACTTCAGTGTTTTACCACCTAGTAAAGTCATAAAAATTTTTACTCACCTCTCCCTTTTTGTGTGGAGGAAGACGCATAGCAAGCGGTGCATTTGGGACGAACTTGTAAGTCTCGAACTGACCAAAATTGACAGCAGCGTGTTGCACAGAACTTGTGAACATCAATATGACACAAATTTCAATCTATAAAACACAAAATTGCAGTGTTGTTGAGTTTG
>QLIY01000315.1:37494-160098 GCA_003260075.1 Phallusia mammillata
AGGCGTTTTTGTCCCCCAGGTTGCATATTTAACAAAAATGTCGTTCAACTGGTGTTAATGTTAAACAAAAATACTAGTTGTTTCTATCCATAACTTGTATTTTTGAGGCTATTTATTTAAAGCAATGGTAAGTTACATGTTCTTTTGTGATAACTGATATATGGCTGTTGTTCAACATTAGGTTCCCATCAACGTATTCTATTTTGACCAACGTATTTACAGTTTTAATATTATTTTGTTCGTGGTTACTGTTTTTGTCTTAAGTACATTGCATGTTTCTTATATATGGCAACCTGTACTTACCAACAAAATCAAGATTATTACTTTCAGTAGTACCACGAAAAGTCAGCTCTGCATCGATTTTCATTGAAGTTTATTCAAAGCTGATTTGCCTCGTTAAAAACTTTCACAAGATATACCTTGCATTAGGCTACGTTTGCTCCCTTAGGTATACTCGTATCACACCGACCAACTAATACATCCGCGCCTGGGCTCAACAAAGATCGCTAAACAAGTTCACCGTGATCTGAATGAATGATTTAATGCAATGCGTTCGAGCTGAGAGAGGAGCAAACATTGCGATGAGTAAAACTCAACAGAAAAGGCGCCAACTGGAATAAGCATTGAATGGCACTGAAACGTGGAGACCTTGGTATAGCAAATATACTGTACTTCCACGTAACTGATTTCGGGTTGATACAGTGGCGTATCCAAGGGGGGGGCACCTTNATATTCCGTTTAAGTGTTGTTTCGAATAACGTCAATTATTCCATTAGGTGAATCACCGTTTAACCGGTGATACGCGTACCACCGTTTGGCAACCACTGGTTAACGCCTTTTCTGCCAATCGACTTTTGGTCAAACAACTTTCGCTTGTTAACAGTACCCACATAATCAAAGAAAATGGTGACAGAAAGAAATACTATTGATGACTTTTACCAAGCAATGATTACCTCGTTGGGTGAATACTCGGGGGGGGGGTTTTAAAAATTTCTGGATACGCCCCTGGGTTGATATCATTATCAGAAAGACAAAATTGCCCTCCGGTTTAGGGAAGGTTGATCATTTTAGGTTTGGCCCTACAATTACAACACAAGGTGCGGAAATTTAATGCAGACGTCGGTCACCAAAGTTTGATCAACCTTTGATTAAAATTTTATGACTAAAAATCTCTTTTTTATTACGACACGTCTTCACTTTTATGCTACGCGGACTCCAGCAAAACGATTCATGATTCATCCTTTTATAATGGTATTTTCTTAATTCACCACTCTAACCCAGCCTGTTGTTGTTCTTACACGTGCAACGATTCAAATATAGCCTATAAACATACATAAAAAATGATCGTACATGTGTTAGTTGTTTACTGGTTAATGTCACACACTCAAAAAAGTTAAATGAACACATAAAAATAGCTACAGTATATATTTGTATATATAGGCATATTCCCTTTACACCAAGAGCCAATTTTATACATAACTGGTTATTTTTGTTTGCATAATCTAGTCTCGGTTTTCTATGACAAGGTTATCTCTAAGCAGATTTCATCTTTCGAAACATTTACTTTACGTCACTTTACGTTCGGTTTTTGCCGATTTACTTTGATTTCATGTGTCAAAGTCTGTTTAACGATGTAAGCATTTCTTGCCATTTTCACTTGCAGTCAATGTCTAAATAAAACCACGTAACAACACATAGCAAATTGAAACTTTGCTATAATGCATTAGCGTAAGCGGACAAAAAAGCACGATGATATTTATATAGCTGCCAGATCTAAACCATCATATGTTAATATATAATGATGCAAATGTATGTCTTCAATTTGTGCCTATTTGTCAAATAGCAACGCTGTTTGGAACCCTGGATGGCAACAGGAAGGTGTAAGGGTGCTCCAACTTCTCGTTGCGAGCTTTTATCTTAGCTTCGAGTGCTTGCAGATCTTTCATGTAATTCTGTTGGATGTCGAGAATAATCTTTTCTGTGAAGCGACGCTCCGGAAAATGTCCCAAGTATACCTGAACAACAATTTTGTTATCGAAGTTTTGTTACCGATCATACAAATCCACGTTGCGCAGCGTTATTCTCACAACAAGTTCATTGTCCAACTGCCTGCGTCATTGCAACGCACTAGCGGCGTTTATTATGTTCGTTTTGCTCTAAAAGAATGTTCTGTGAATTACCCAATTAGGTCAATATTCCGTTTAAGTGTTGTTTCGAATAACGTCAATTATTCCATTAGGTGAATCACCGTTTAACCGGTGATACGCGTACCACCGTTTGGCAACCACTGGTTAACGCCTTTTCTGCCAATCGACTTTTGGTCAAACAACTTTCGCTTGTTAACAGTACCCACATAATCAAAGAAAATGGTGACAGACTTTAAGAAATATTATTGATGACTTTTACCAAGCAATGATTACCTCGTTGGGTGAATACTCAGAAAGTGCAAACACCAATGATATAACAGACCCAGCCATCAATGAATCTGGGAGGCTATCCAAAATCCTTTGTTTGTTTGCCTAAAAGTTAAAGCTCTTATAAAAACATGGAAATGTGAGGTTTTGTTACCTTCTTTGCAAACCGTTATTTTCTTAAAAACCTGTTTTTGAAATGTATGTATTTCGGTGAGCTTTTTGGGCCTATTTACTTGAAGTTTATGTTCTTTTATGATAACTGACATAACTTCAGTGTTTTACCACCTAGTAAAAGCATTACACTTTGACATACCTCTCCCTTTTTGTGTGGAGGCAGGCGGGGGGGGGGGGGGGGGGGGGGGGGGGGGGGGGGGGGGGGGGGGGGGGGGGGGGGGGGGGGGGGGGGGGGGGGGGGGGGGGGGGGGGGGAAATTGACAGCAGCGTGTTGCACCGAACTTGTGAATATCAGTATGACACAAATTTCAATCTATAAAACACAAAATTACAGTTTTGTTGAGTTTGTACTTAGAAAATATGGGGAAAGATTTTTGTCGGCAGAAATAATTTATCTTGTTGTCATTTCTTCAATCACTTGTAGTTTCTTTTCACAATCACCCATCAAAGAGGGAAAAACGATGCGCAAACATGCAGATTTTAGTTGTTAGCCTTTGAAAACAAACAAGATTTAAAAAAAATCCCATTTAGATAACACTTTTGGTGAAGTTTAGAAATGTTTCTCACCAGTTGATCGACTGAAGTCAGGTTTTCTGGGGGGGGGGTATTTCCTTAAAAACCTGTTTTTGAAATGTATGTATTTCGGTGAGCTTTTTGGGCCTATTTACTTGAAGTTTATGTTCTTTTATGGTGACTGGCATAACTTCAGTGTTTTACCACCTAGTAAAGTCATAAAAATTTTTACTCACCTCTCCCTTTTTGTGTGGAGGAAGACGCATAGCAAGCGGTGCATTTGGGACGAACTTGTAAGTCTCGAACTGACCAAAATTGACAGCAGCGTGTTGCACAGAACTTGTGAACATCAGTATAAGACAAATTTCAATCTATAAAAAGCAATTGCTGTGTTGTTGGGTTTGTTGTTTTTAAAGTCTTTCATACACAGGTTGTAATGACAGCTGACATGTCACTTTATTTTCTAATCACAAATAGTAAAACAAACGCAAAACAAGGCGCAAAATTAGAGCTACATTGAAGTCTATGACATGCAATTCAACAACCTTTGGAAATGCTCAATTTGAATGCTATTTGAATGCTGAATATCAGTATGACACAAATTTCAATCTATAAAACACAAAATTGCAGTGTTGTTGAGTTTGTACTTAGAAATTATGGGAAAAGATTTTTGTCGGCAGAAATAATTTGTATTGTTATCAGTTCTTCAAATCACAGTTTTCTTTTCACAATCACCAATCAAAGAGGGGAAAACGATGCGCAAACATGTAGATTTTAGTTGTTAACCTTTGAAAACAAACAAGATTAAACAATTCCCAATTTAGATGACGCTTTTGGTGCAGTTTAGAAATGTTTCTCACCAGTTGATCGACTGAAGTCAGGTTTTCTGGGGGGGGGGTAAAAAAATCCCATTTAGATAACACTTTTGGTGCAGTAATGTTTAGAAATGTTTCTCACCAGTTGATCGACTGAAGTCAGGTTTTCTGGCATTCCCTTTGTGTCGTGGTCTTGCCAACCGAGACCCTCTTTGGCGACATCTTTTGCCCAAAGATTCAGCTCGTAGTCGTTGACAACGTCCTCAAAGACAAAAATTTATTTACGGCACTTAAGCAGCACATCTTAAATCAATCATGTTTCCACTTCCTTACAAGAACCATTAAATGCACCATTAAATAAAAGTGTCCAACTCTACAGAGAGTTTGGATGAACATGTCACAATGCGCAATTTCAAACGGTTCCATACCTCATCACACTTGTAGTAATGACGGATGGGGGGGGGGTAAAAAATTATTTTATTTACGGCACTTAAGCAGCACATCTTTAATCAATAATGTTTCCACTTCCTTTAAAGCACCATTAAATGTGCCAAACTTTACAGAGAGTGTGAATGAATATGTCACTATTCCCAATTTCAAACGGTTCCATACCTCATCACACTTGTAGTAATGACGGATACAAGCACTCGCATATTTCTCCATGACCTCCCAGTGGTCAAGTGCATCGTCTCGGTAATAGTGGTTAGGCAGAAGAGTTGCATCGTCAGTTCCTGCAAAAATGTTTTGTTGTTCTGTTATTGTCCCCAACATAGACCGTTAGAAAACCTACCAAAATGTTTAAACATCTTTGGAATGTTAAGGCTTTCGATACTGAACGTTTTGTAGTGTTTCCTTGTCAAGGAAAGCGCCTCTGCAAAGATAAATATGTAAATGCATCATACATTGACGTAAATTCTTATGGCGTTTACTTGTGGAAATCCCCTTTCCAGGAAGAGCCTTCGAGAGCAAGAGCGCAAGTTTTGCGTCATTGTTGATGCACGAAACTGTACGAAGGTGGGGACGCAGCAGGGGGGGGGGAACATTGACGTAAATTCTTATGGCGTTTACTTGTGGGAATCCCCTTTCCAGGAAGAGCCTCCGAGGGCAAGAGCGCAAGTCTTGCGTCCTTGTTGATGCACGAAACTGTACGAAGGTGGGGACGTAGCAGTTTGTAAATCGGATGAGCACGAGGTAAACATCGGAATAGCGCCACAGCAAAAGGTTCCATGAAAACGTGCGTTTCCAAATAGTTGTAGATCCACTGAAAGTGTGAACGGTAAAACAGGGTTGATATTTTTTTCACACGTCAGGGTTATAAAGTTCTGCTTTTATCCACATATCCCACTGCAGGCTATATATTTCTAGCCGACGCCTTGACATACGGTAAATAATACTTGGTGACCGACTGATTTGAATCAACGCCTTTAATAACCCTGGCGTACTATAACTGTTATATGAGTGTGCCGTGATCGCTGGTCTGCATCGACGTTTCGTGCCTGATCTCAGCTATTCATCTATGTCTTAAATAAAGTCAAGGTTTAGACACGTTTTACAAACCTTTTTGATAAATCAGTTTTGTCATGTTAGTGGTATGTGAATTCACCTGATGCATGTTGCTCTGTGAACACCGCAGATACATCTTGGCAAGCAACCAATCCTCTTCGCTGTCGTCGGGCGTAAAAATGTAATCCCTGTTACCAGGAACCAGTTGAATTGCCAAGGGCAGAAATTCACCCCTGTCGTTTACGTAAAAGAGAGCAATACAGTCAGCGCAGTGAAGTTGCTCCATTCTTTCGACTCCGTTGAAGACTTCCGAGAAGTCAGAAATGTAGATTTTGCCGGCCTGTTAAAAAATGTCATAACTCAAGAGGTATTTTAAGTTGCTAACTGTTTTAATTAGAACTTTAACTTGCATGTGCGGTCTTATAACCTAATTTGTACCTCCATTTCACCGTCCAGTGTTTTGTCTGCTCCAAGAACCTTATTTACGTCACTGTTGATGATGACACAGTTTGCTGGCAGTGACGTGCAACGTTTAAATGAGAGTGGGACGATTCCGTTTAGTGTTTGTCTACCGGTGCTTTGATCCGAAAACCAACTGTGAAAACAAAACCACAAGATCCTGAAAAAAGCCTTCTCAAAACGAACCAAATATTCCTGTTTCTATTTACTTACTCATCCAAATTCATCGGGTCGTTACGTGTCATGGATTCGTGCTTGTACAACGAGTGGTAATCCTTTAACTCTTCGATAGGCGACATGATCGCTGCAATATTAGACTAATTTTCCGTTTTCATTCGCTTCAATTAATTCATAATTTTTGTTTTTCAGGTTAGTTTTGGCGGTGCTGTTTTGATAAAACGTAGCATTGTGTTATACGAAAACTTATGCTTAGCACGAATAAATACNTTGATATTTAGTTTCAAAATGAAACAAAATGAATTCATAATTTTTGTTTTTCAGGTTAGTTTTGGCGGTGTTGTTTTAATAAAAACGTAGCATTGTGTTATACGAAAACTTATGTTTAGCACGAATAAATACAGACAAATCTGCTAATAATATATTTTATTGAGGCTTTCAAACTTACAATGTTCCTTTAACAAATGTCATTTAAAGCTTCTTCGGAAAACAAATTAAAATGTTTTGAAACCTTTCATGACACTGCGTGTATTACTATTTGTGGATATGGAGGCGTTCCAATTTTATAGTTGACTTGGTGGGTCGAAAACAAAAGCTTTAGTAAGCATTGCCCTAAGCCCAAAATCTTCACATGGGGGGGGGGGACACTATTTGTGGATATGGAGGCGTTCCAATTTTAAAGTTGACTTGGTGGGCCGGAAACAAAAGCTTTAGTAAGCATTGCCCTAAGCCCAAAATCTTCACATGACTTACATTTGATGGTGTCAAATGTAGATCCGGCTACTCCAGACAGAGCTGCGCCCTCGGATTGAGTAGATTTAACTTGGTCCTGTTGAAATATTCTCGTCAGTTGAAGGCTGTTGGCACCTTTGACGTAACGTGGAAATCCCCAGCCGCTGTCACCGTCCGTTGGTTTTGGCATCCACTTGAACTTGTCAACATTTTCGCGTATCTCATCGATGCGAAGTTTCCTTACATTCGGGTTGGTGATGTTTTGAGGGAGTTGAGCTGAAAAATGTGAACTGTATAGTTTGTCACTGCAAATTTGGTTAACAAACAATTTTGTTGGTTGTTGACCTGAAGGAAACAGTTCGTTTATTTCGATTGTTGATGAAATTATACTGAACTCTAATCTTTGTCCCGGGAGACTTTGTTTGTGTTTTATTTACAGTATTTTTATTTTATGTGTGTTTTATCCTTGGTTTATTGGAACTGAACATGCCATGTATGCCGGTCAAATGACCAGAGTTTGATACTGTTCAGTTCAGTATAATCACTCTTGGGACCGTGGTCCCAAAAGAAAATTGCTTTATTCTCTTGAAAAGTGTTGAAAAGATTTGTAACAAGGCAATTCGAGCTTGACTTGAATGTACCACATGACAAATATGAGTAGTGCCCATAGAATAGTACATAAAGCCAACAGGTGTTATTGCACTACGGCCCATGATTGAAAGCCGTAGAGACGGCCTATGATTGAAAGCCGTAGTGGTCATTAAAGCGAGTTGGAGGAGTTGCGGAAACGCTCTATTAATGCATAACACATAGAAATAAGTTATCAGGCTTTGTACGCATTGCCCAATTTTCAAAACGCAATTATAAATGTTCTTATAAGTGACTATTGATTGATATGGAAACGTTAAGAACAAATCAAGCGAAAAGACCGTATCATAACACGCCTTATAAATGTCTTTCGTGAAGAAAAAATGACCTTATGGTAGAATGACACTGACATATCAAATAGAGTGGTTGGAATCAAAATAGTGGCGCAGTTACGGAAATTGGTCTGCAATACTGCTTCAGAATGTCTTTCAGCGCCAAGTTTTTGTTGTTTTTGAGGGGAGTAATGGGCCATTGTACCTTGTCCACGCCTTCGTTGGAATTTCCTTAATTAAGAAAACCAATTTATCAGAACGGTTTCTTGCAATTTCGTCTAAGCCAACATTTACAGCAAAGGAAATGAAATCAAAACATATCAAGTATCTGTCACTTTTTCGTTATTTAAGTGTCATTTTGAATGAGATAGCTGAATAAAAACTGGACTGAATTCCATGTAAGAATTCTATGTACAGCAATCATTAAGGTTTTCTCGGAAATTTTTTTTACAGTAACGTTTTGAGGCAGTGTAAAACTGTACGACTTTGCATGGGCTACAATAATCTACAAATAGACAGAAAGTAATTTGGTTTTACTTAAGTTACAGTGGGTTTAGGAAACAAATTAAACAAATACTTCACCGAACCTTCTCCTCTGGTCACATCTATTGTAGATGTAATCCAATCATAGATCGGGAACTCAGCTGTTTCCTTATCGTATTCCACTTGAACCATGTTGCACATCCATTCATCTTCACCACTCCACATTGACAAGTCTGATCGTTGTTAAAAAAAGGCGAATGAATATTACAATGATTCTTTTTAGGCATGTTAAAAACCACAAACCGTTCTTTCGACCCACTGGTAATTCAAAAACTCTTTGTTTAGCAATAAATATTGCTTAACGAATATTTAATTTTTTGAAAGAAAAGTCTAAAACTAATTAAGCAACAGAAATGGATCCTTCTCATACCTAAGTTTTTTTACTCATAAATTGTTAAAACATGTTTTGTTAACAGTTGAAACCAAGTTTAAAATAGTTTATTAAAGCACATATTTTTTGCCACATCAAAGTTTATGCATAACTCACTGAATCGAATGATGATTGGTAGACCGACGTCTTCGCAAGTAAAATCGAAGACATCAGTTTGTCCTAGCTGAAATTCTTCAAAGAACATTTTATCTAGTGTTAGCCATTCGGTGGTGGCGCCGTTCTCACCGACCATCTGAAGGTATACGGCGGCGTCGGTACCAGCCTCTTTGGACGCATCAGAGGTCTGTTGAAATGAACATCTTTTATCAAATAGTTTTAACTGCTAATCAGGAACCGAGAACGCCAAACACCTTTGCTAAAACAAATGGTTCTGTAAATATGTTAACGCAGTTTTACAATGGCATTTTTTTACATAATGCAAGACTATACATCAACATGAGAAGCTTTTTTAAATGCGCTTATGTTTGTCGTTATTCTTGGTAACCTACTTTATTTAACTTACCGTCACTGAAATTTTATATTGATTCATCTTCTTTGTTGTGCAATCAATCACTGGTAATAGCTAAATGTTTAAATAAGCTAAACATGCATGTCATGAGCACACGAAATATATAAAAATCTTTTTTTAGTAAGTTATAAAAATGTTTAAAACTGGAATCAAAATCTTTTTGTCGGTTTATTTGTTTTTATTTTATTATTAGTTCTTTTGTGCTTGCTGTCTGTATCGTATCTTCTCACTAGCAACAAAACAAAGTTAGTCGCTCTTTCACCACTAATCGTGTTAAGACTTCGTCGAAATCCGCCCACAAACAAAGTTATATCATCATGTTACAAAAGACGTGTGCTCCCAGGTATACTTGTATCAAACTGATCGACCAAACTCATACCAATCCATGGCCAACCGAATCCAGCACAAGACAGGCAAAAAACTCATATGATACGATTGAATAACATTTGAGAATGCAATTTAGCGAAATGATCGAGCGAGGAGCGAAACACGACAAAAAACACAAAATTGCTGCTGACTTGGGTAACCATTGACCGGCACTGAAACGTGAAGACTTTAGTATCGTAAATCGGGTGTACCAATATCGAGTTCATATCATGAGAAAGTACAAACTGCTCTTTGTAAAAAAGGTGCGAAAATTTAATGTAGACACCGTTTACCTTTTTCCAGTTTGTCAAACCTTTCATTAATAATTTTAATCTACCAAGAAATTTATTTTTTTATTTTTTAAAGCACGCAATATAGTCAACTACACCATATTATTTTGCCATATCATGCAGTTGTTAAAAGTAAACTTTTATGACGATTCAAATATCTAAATTTAAATATGTATGTATTTACGAGTTAACTACACACTCTTGTGGCATTTTTTCCAGGGCATTGGTTTGACATTTTGATTTAGCGCCTGACCTGAGCTATTTATGGTTAAATTAGTACTATTTGCTCGATATAACTTACTCAGCCATACATAACGTGCTCTGGTATACAATTTCAGTTCTAGTGTACCAATGAGGCAAACTATAAGTCGTACAAACGGTCAAAAAGCGCAGGCTTTATTAATTAGCTTCCGGATATATTACAATTATATGTCGATATACAATGCTGCCAATATATGTTATTAATTAAAACCATTTTAAATAGCAATGCTGTTCGGAACCCTGGATGGCAGTAGAAAGGTGTAAGGGTGATCTAACTTGCTATTGCGGGCTTTTATCTTAGCTTCGCCCCCCCCCCTCGCTCATGTAATTATGTTGGATGTCGAGAATGATCTTTTCTGTGAAGAGACGCTCCGGAAATTGTCCCAAGTAAATCTGAAACAAACAGTTTGTTATTGACTATTTTTGCTTACGTGAACTTTCCGATTAAATGAATTTTTCAAATAAGTGTATTACTAGGTAAATAAGCCTAATAAGTGAATTATCCGTTCATCGCCTATTCTGCTAACGAACTTTAGCCAAACAACTTTTTGATTGCTTGTTAACAGTACTTAAGAACAGTAAGAAATGTTTTCTTTTACCAAGCATTGATTACCTCGTTGGGTGAGAATTCGGAAAGTGCAAACACCACTGAAATAATAGCCCCTGCCATCACTGTGTCGGGAAGGCTATCCAAAATCCTTTCTTTGTTTGCCTAAAAAAATGTGGATGGGGTTTCTATATATTTGCAGTTAACATTTAGGTCTCGCATTTTAACATAACTTTTTTATGGTTTCCTGCATGCATATACTTGATTTTTAAATTTACTATTTTTGGTGAGGTTTTTGAGGCTATTTATTTAAAGCAATGGTAAGTTACATGTTCTTTTGTGATAACTGATATAACTTCAGTGTTTTTTCCACCTAGTGAAAGCATTACACTATGACATACCTCTCCCTTTTTGTGTGGAGGCAGGCGCATAGCAAGCGGTGAATTAGGGACAAACTTGTAAGTCTCGAACTGACCAAAATTGACAGCAGCGTGTTGCACAGAACTAGTGAACATTAGAATGACACAGATTTCAATCTGTAGAACATGAAATTGCACCAATATTTAGTTTATACTGTTATAATAGCTGAGGTTCTTTCAAAACGATAACAAAATTGTTTCTCTGTATTCATTTTCTAATTTACTGTATTTTTTTTCTCAATCACCAACAACGGTGACAAATCCCAATTTAAATAACACAGAGCAAAGTTGGTGCAGTCCCCCCCCCCCCCCCCCCCCCCCCCCCCCCCCCCCCCCCCCTGAAGTCAGGTTTTCTGGCATTCCCTTTGTGTCGTTGTCTTGCCAACCTAGACCTTCGTGGGCGACTTCTTTTGCCCAAACCTGCAGCTCAGAATCTTGTACAACGTCCTGAAAGTTGAATGCGAATATGTGAAAATCACCCCCCCCCCCCTTCGTGGGCGACTTCTTTTGCCCAAAGCTGCAGCTCAGAATCTTGCACAACGTCCTGAAAGTTGAATGCGAATATGTGGAAATCATAAAGTCTTACTATGAGTAGCACAATATGCTTGTTCCCGGTTTACGTAATACTCAGCAAACAGAATTTGCTCTTATTATGCTTTAAATTCTTTATTGCCGCTTTTAAATTATATTACTTAGCTTATGGACTCAAAGTTTACAAACATTTACTCTGCTTTAAGAAATGCTTTATTACATTTACTGCCAAACCGTTACAAACGGAACATTTAAAACCCTGGACAATTATGTAACTGTGCCTTGATTAGTTCCATACCTCGCCCCCCCCCCCCCCCCCCCCCCCCCCCCCCCCCCCCCCCCCCCCCCCCCCCCCCCCCCCCCCCCCCCCCCCCCCCCCCCCCCCCCCCCCAAGTGCATCGTCTCGGTAATAGTAGTTAGGCAGAAGAGTTGCATCGTCTGTCCCTACAAATCGAGTTTGCTTGTATTAATAATCTTTAAAGTTCATACTGTTTTGTGCCCACTTATGAAAAGCAAAAAGCACAAGAATACTTACCGAATTTTTTGAGTATATTTGGAATGTGAAGGTTTTGTATGTTGAACGATTTGTAGACTTTCTTTGTCAAAGCAAGCGCCTCTACAAATGTAAATGTATGTTTACATCCTACATTATCTCCAAAGCAGGGTTAAACTTTCGAACACATTGAACATTATTTACGTGACACTCACTTGTGGAAATCCCCTTTCCCGGAATGGCGTAGGAAGGCAAGAGGGTAATTCTTGCGTCATTGTTGATGCACGAAACTGTGCGAAGGTGGGGACGCAGCAGTTTGTAAATCGGATGAGCACGAGGCAAACATCGGAATAGAGCCACACCGAAAGGTTCCATTGAACCGTGGGTTTCCAAATAGTGATAGATCCACTGAAAGTGCCAACAACTTTAAAGGCGGATATTATCCTGCTTGCACATCAAATTTTAATTCCAATTTGATAGTGCGTTTTGCCAAATTACATTTATCGTTTTGGTAAATCGTTTTTTGTATATCGCTACTGAACATACGTTCTCACAATAGCTATGTGGCCATACCTCATGCATGTTGCTTTGTGAACACCGCAGGTACATCTTGGCAAGCAGCCAATCCTCTTCACTGTCGTTGGGCGTAAAAATGTGATCCCGGCTGCCAGAAACAAGTTGAATTGCCAAGGGCAGAAATTCACCTTTGTCGTTTACGTAAAAGAGACCAATGCTCTCGGCACAATAAAGTCGCCCCTTTTTTAAGTAATGCTCCATTCTTTTGACACCGTTGAAAGCTTCAGAGAAGTCGGCAATGTAGATTTTACCGGCCTGCAATCAACACATGATGTTTTGAGTTATATGACTGTTCAAAACGTTGACTTGCAAACGTCTTGAAGAATGCAGAGTTGGCTTACTGTATGCCTTTCGTGGCCTTTCTTTTGACAACGAAATATGTCCTTAAATCACAACGTTTTAAGATATTAGGTAATCATTAATGGGAACCACTATCTTTTTAGTACATAATTCCGTTCCTCTATTTTGTGTTATGCCTTTGCCTTGTTAACGTTTTGAAAAAGGTATCAAAACTCCGGTTGCATACATTTGTACCTTCATTTCACCCTCCAATGTTTTGCCTGTTCCAAGAATCGTATCTACGTCACTGTTGGTGATGTCACAGTTTGTTGGCAGTGACGTGCAACGTTTAAAGGAGAGGGGAACGATTCCGTTTAAAGTTTGTCTACCAGTGCTTTGATCCGAAAACCAACTGGGAAACAAAATCGCACAATATACTAAACTGTAAATTTTTAACACGTACAATATATGGTAGTTCTCGTTTACTTACTCTTCCAAATTAATTGAGTCGTTGCGTGACATTGACTTGTCCTTGTACAATATGTGGTAATCCTTCAATTCGTCGATCGGTGACGTAATTGCTGCAACATGACAAAAAATTTCTATTCTTAAACAATACAACTTTTAGTTTACAATCCTAATTTTAGTTCACAATCCCGAAATGTTAAATATTCCAACGTTTCAGCTAAGATAAACATATTCATACTGGGATCAGCCATGAAGCGTCAATGCAGACCAGCGATATCGATTCCAACGTTTTGTATTTTTATTTTTCAGGATTTGCTTAACGTTAAAGTTTCGACGAAAACAAAGTATAATGTTGTCAAAAAAGTTGCTCGGCATCATGCCTTAATTTTATCCACTTTTCAGCGTGGTTTGATTGTTTCAAATAAATTCGAACTCGTGCTCGGGTTTAGGCTTGTGCTTTCAAGTTAGGGCGATAAACTTGGCCTCGCTTTGCAGTTAACGTGCCACTTCTTTTTCCTTGAAATAATTTACATGACTTACTTTGGATAGCACTGACTGTAGAATCAGTGACTCCGGAGAGAATGGAGCCCACGAAGTGAGTTGCCTTAACCGTGTCCTGTTGAAAGATTCTCGGCAGTTGAAGACGCGTGGCACCTTTGACGTAGCGGGGAAGTCCCCAGCTGCTGTCACCTTCCTTTGGTTTCGGAATCCATTCGAAAATTTTAAAGTTTACCTCTATCTCATCACTACGAAGTTTCTTTATCTTCGGGTTGGTGATTTTTTGCGGGAGTTGAGCTGATGGATTGAAAACGTTTGGTTTGATTTTCAGCAACACGAATATATATCTGTGTTGATGTAATCTTTTGTCGAGATATAATTGCCCTTTAGGATAATTACACTGCCAGGGTTTGGGAAAAGCAGACAGGACAAGCACTGGATAGTTATAACTGTTTACATACCTTCTCCTCTAGCCACATCTATTGTAGATGTAATCCAATCATATATAGGAAACTCAGCTGTTTCCACACCATGTTCCACTTTAACCATGTTACACATCCATTCATCTTTACCCAGCCAAGTTGACAACTCTGTTCATTGTGGCAAAATAGTAGGTCAGAGCATACTACAGCGATTCTTAACTTTTGTAACTAGGTTTTTTGTTAATCACCAGTTCTATATTCTGTGTTGATTCATTGACTGATTCCGTTACTTAAAAATTATGTAACGATCTCGTTAGTCACCTATGAAGTATTTTCTAACTTACTGAATCGAATGATGATTGGCAAACCGACGTCTTTGCATGTTAAGTTGAAGACATCAATCCTTCCAGGCTGAAAGTCGTCGTGCAAGAATTTATCGAGTTTTAGCCAGTCGGTGGCGTCGTTCTCACCCACCATCTGGAGGTACACCTTGGCGTTTGTGCCTGCCTTGTCGGTCGCATCAGACGTCTGTGCAGATGAATCAATAAGATTTTGCTTAAGCAAATCACCTACAATGCCAAGCACAGATGACAAATTCAGCTAGGGTTTATACTTACTCTTTGTAGCTAGACCAACAGCGAAATACGTGCTTATCTATGTGTTGATTTTAGCACTTATTTGCTAAAGGGCGTAATATTGTTTTATTTAACGTTTTTCAATAAGTAAATCATCCAATAAGTGTTTTTTTTTATCTAAAATTGACTGGTATTGAGTGTTAATCTTGCTCACATATTTTTTTGAACTTACCGACACTGATACTCTGTAAGAAGTCATGTTTGTTCTCCTTTGCAGTACAATCAATCACTTGTATGAGCTAATTGTTTAAAATAGCTAGACACTGAACAAAGCATGCATGTTAAAAGCACAGAAATAACAAATCAACTTCATGCCACCACCTACGTTTTATCAACGCTACTAAAAACACATTTAACAGAATCGAATATTTCTTATTTATAATTAGCATTTTGGCCTTCGGCCTTTAATTCTACAATATTAGAACTGCATCGACCAATGCTTTTCACAATAGTAATGTTAATTGGTTCGTGGTTGCCATTTTTGTCTAAGCACCTTGTCACTACCTAAGTGTGACTATAGCAGCAACAAAACAAACATGTTTGCGGTTAGCAACATTACGGATGTTTTTAATACTGCATCCCCTTCCGCGCAGAAGGTAATAAAAATTTTATGCCACCTGATCGTGGATAATTTGTCACACATATCCTAAGGACGTTAATACCTATCGGAAGTTTTACCTTCCATCCGGTTTTGAATGCAGTTTCTCTTTAATTTATACAGTTACATCATAATTGAAAGCCTGTTTATACCAAAGCCTACGTTCAACAAAGGTCGCGAAAAATGTTTGCTGAACTGAATCGTGTGCTGTGATATACATGATCTATGTACGGTGAGGCAACCAAGCAAAACCCACGCGAGGAGCAAGAACTCCAATGTGCATGATGTGCAGAAAAATGCACCCACACGATAAGCATTGATCCCCACTAAAATGCAAAATAATGTACTTAGTAAGAACCTTTACCTGGCATTCGCGCTTGGTTTTGTCCTTTCTACTACTCTTAATGGTTTTTACTTCTTTTTTTGTTTTTTACATTTATTCATTTGAGAATGACAAAACTTGCTGTCGAAACGTCATGTTTTATACAAATATTCTGGCTTGCTTGTTTCTGGGTATTATCAAAAATCCGATTGTTTTCGCACTTGTTTTAAGTACAATGACCATTGCCATTACTATAAGGCAGGTGTCCAAAGTGCGGCCCGCGAGCCAAATGCGGCCCCCAGGTACATTTCACATGGCCCGCGGCTGTTTTTTCAAATTGTGTTGCGTAAGTTTGGATTAAGTTTTTGGGTTTCGGCGACTTGCCACTTCACGCAAAAGCTTTCCATGGAACTTTACCGGTAAAAAAGTGTACCAGTAGATCGGTAAAATGGAAGGTGGTGACGCAACAAAATCCTACAGGTTCCTAAATCCCGTAAATTTGTGTTCAAATTCTAAAAAACGTTGGCGCGCGGGCGTCTTCGTCTGGTAAATATTGGCCCCCACTAAAAAAGTTTGGACACCCCTGCTATAAGGGTAACGTTTCAAACTTACATAACCATTTAAAGTATAAGCTTTTAATGTGTGTTTTAAGTGTTTTTGTATGGTTCGCTAAAGCCCCCCCCCCGACTGCTTAAGGGTCTGTTGAACAAATGGGGTCAACTACGGGTAAACGGGTGCTTTGCAAAGTCTATTTTGCACGGTCTGATCTGCTGTTTTTATTTTATCATCCCCGTTAATCTTTGCAGCATGCAAAACTTTGCGATTTGAAAGTATCTATTTTTTAACCCTTTAAATCTTTTGAAATGTTAACACCAACGTCTAAGTTCAACAAAGGTCGCGAAAAATGTTTGCTGAACTAAATCGTCTGGTGTGGTATACATGACCGATGTAGTAGGAGGCAACCAACCAAAACGCACGCGAGGAGCAAGAACTCTAATGTGCAGAAAAATGCACTGGAACGAAGCATTGATCCGCTCTTAAATGTCAAGAATTCGGTGCAGTAGATACGTTGGCTTGTTCGTGAAGAACCTTTACTTACCATTAGCGCTTGTTTTTGTCCTTGTTAGTGCTTTTATTGGTTTTTACTTGCTTCTTGGTTTTTACATTTATTCATTGGATAAAGACACAGGTTGCTGTCGAAACGTCATGTTTTATACAAATATTCTGGCTTGCTTGTTTCTGGGTATTATCAAAAATTCAATTGTCTTTCGTACTTGTTTTAAGTACAATGACCATTGCCATTATTATAAGAGTGACGATTCCAGTATACATAATCATTCTAAATATAAGATATTATCCTGATTTCAAGGGTGACATATTAACGACGTTGCACTAAACACATTTGCAATAATTATTAACGATATTTAAGCATTGCAACTAGTGTCTGTCGATTTTGTTCTAAACATTAACAAATTTGAACTTGGTATTGGTGCCCAAACGTGGCCGTTTTTTATGGTTTACTGAATATCGGCTGCTTAAGGGTCTGTTGAACAAATGGGGTCAACTACGGGTAAACGCGTGCTTTGCAAAGTCGATTTTGCACGGTCTAGGTCTGCTGATTTTAATTTATCATCTCCTTTTACAGTTAACCTTTGCAGCATGCAAAACTTTGCGTTTCGTTTTTTTTTCAGATTTTGGTTATTGTGTGATTCATAAACTAACAACATTTTCGTTGCATTCTCTTTTCAAATCAGTAACGTAACAACAAATTGAAACTTTGTTTTGATGCAGTATGATTTGTATTGAAGTTATCAAAAACGAAGTATTTAGTGGTTAGCTTCCAGATATATCATAATTATATGTTGGTGTGTAAGATGCGAATATTGCCTAAGCTTTAAATTTTAGCACAATTTTAAATAGCAATGCTGTTTGGAACCCTGGATGGCAGTAGGCCCCCCCCCCGTAAGGGTGATCCAACTTGCTGTTGCGGGCTTTTATCTTAGCTTCGAGCGCTTGAAGATCTTTCATGTAATTCTGTTGGATGTCGAGAATAATCTTTTCTGTGAAGAGACGCTCCGGAAATTGTCCCAAGTAAACCTGAAAATTAGGTTTAGTTTATTTATTGTAGTATTCCCAGATTTGTAAAAGCTCTCTATGACTTGTATTAAGCTGGGTTTAAACAATAGCAACGGTTTCTGATAGAAAATACCTCGTTTGGAGAATAGGCCGAAAGTGCGAACACCACTGCTATAACTGATCCAGCCATCACAGAATCAGGCAAGGTATCCAGAATTCTTTGCTGGTTGCCCTGGAACGTATTTTTACCGTTGGTAAGTCTTAATTATTGTCTACAAGTCATAATGGCCTTACCTCTCCCTTTTTGTGAGGTGCCAGCCTCATGCTTAAGGGTGAATTAGGAACGTATTTGTAGGTCTCGAATTGGCCAAAGTTTACTGCAGCATGTTGCACTGAACTTGTGAACATCAAAGTCAAGCAGATCTCAATCTGAAAAAAATCAAACATGGTCAAGCTAGTCTTTATGACTTTGTGCTTTATGCAACAATCCGTGTCTTTGAATTGTTCGAACAAGGCAATGGTAACCAACCCATTTGTTGCAATGGATCATTTCATCTGCGCTATTCATCAAGTAAAACACCAGGAAACCCCTACAACGAATTCACTTAAACCTCGTTTGACAAATTAATTGCTATTTTGAAACTCAAAAAATTCAACAACAAAGCCCCTGAAACCCACCCCACGGAGAGTTTACGAATCCCAGGTCGGAAACCACTAAACCACAGGGATAAACAACCTCTAAACTACGTTTTTCATCCGCGTGTTTGTGCTAGTTTTCCTTCTGCTATCACCTTGTGTGGTGTTATAAGAACGATTGTGTTGAGTAGTGTACCGTTACTCTGATGAAGACGTCCAGAATGAGACGTCGAAACGAAGGATGAATTATATATAATTGCCGGGTGCAGAGTTGCAAGTCGGGCCGGGTTTTTCGGGCCGGGTTTTTCGGGTTCGGGCCGGGTTCGGGCTTAGGTATTTGTCAGAAAACGGGCCTGACTTTACGTTCCGTTTCCGCCATTTTTTAGTAACAATTCTCTGGCTTTGACCTAATGCCCACCCTACTCTAAAACGTATTGTTTACCCCATTGTCTACTATTGTTCATTGTGTTTGTTATCTTTTCTCTGTTTTTCTTTCTCATACTTTGTCGCAAGGCTTTCGTGGATAAGCCTGTCAATCAAATTTCGGGCCTAAACGGGCTTTGCAAAAACGTTTCGGGTTCGGGCCGGGCTTCGGGCTTATACTTTCGGGTTCTGGCCGGGTTCGGACTCAGATTTCGGGCCCGCAACTCTGGCCGGGTGAGCAAAAAGAAACGTTTATGACATACGCCTGCAACAACACTGTATCATAGGATTTAGTGTTGAGTCTTACCAGCTGATCAACTGTTGTTAGAGTTTCTGGCATTCCTTTTGTATCGTTGTCTTGCCATCCTAGTCCCTCTGTGGCGACATCTTTTGCCCAGCATTGCAGTTCGAAATCACCAACAACGTCCTAAATAAAAAACGATAGGCAAAGTGGTTGAGTTGATTCGTTCCGGAAACCCTAGAACCTTTTTGCACTTAAATTGTTTGTCTAAGATTGCAAATTTTGATCCAAATATAAACCCAAATATTTTCCATTTATAACAAGAAGAATCAACTACCTAAGTATCACTTTAAACTACTGAAGACGATTTACATTATGTTGTATAGGCAAAAGACAATTCCATGCAGTTTAATTTAAATATAAGGTTTGACGTTAACCACAAATTAAACTTCACAAAAGCTTTGCATTGTTCCAAGCTCTTTCTCTTACCGAATCACACTTGTAGTAGTAACGAATGCAAGCACTCGCATATTTCTCCATGATCTTCCACTGGTCAAGTGCATCGTCTCGGTAATAGTAGTTAGGCAGAAGAGTTGCATCGTCCGTCCCTATGTTTCAACGAAACAGGTCAAAAGTGTGATCGAAACTTAAAGTTCTGTTTTCTCACCGTTTTCCTTCAGTAACTTGGGAATGTTGAGACTACCAATGTTAAACGTCTTGTACACTTTACGTGTAAGAGCAATAGCCTCTAAAATGCAAAAAAAATTTCAACAAAACAGTTCTGCAAAGTTTATTTCGGTCATTACGGTTTAATCCCCTACTTATTACATTTTTGTTTAAGTATTTGCTTCGGACGCCGAAATAAACTCAACTCAACAAAACAACTTAACTAGCAGGAGCTTTCAACAGTCGGCAAAATAACATGCCTTAGATTGAATTTGAAAAAAGAAATTAAGAAAATGTAATCACAGTGACAAACAAGCTAGCAACAAACTAGTAACATGGTTACTTGAAAGGAGCTTATCTTGGACATTGAAGTTTGTGTTGCTAGCTTGGTTGTCCTGACAGAAGCTTAATAGTTTCCAAATTTGTTTGATTAACTTGACAAAGGGTTTGTTCCGCTTCACCATACAAACCTGTTGCTATCCCCTTTCCTGGCATAGCTGTTGGCGGAATAAGAGTTGTTCTCGCATCTGTGTTGATAACAGACACCGAACGAAGATGGGGACGCATCAGCTTGTAAATCGGATGAGCACGAGGTAAACACCGAAACAATGCCACACCGAAAGGTTCCATGGCACCATGAGTCTCCAAGTAATGACAAATCCACTGTAATTCAAACAAGAAACAAAAGCAACAATTACATTGTCTGTAAGGAGTGTTGCTCCAAATGAATACTTCAGACACTACACAAACCGGTAGTAAAGGTGTGAAATCCTACGAATTATAGTTTTATAGGGAGCTGTAATAATATCCTACTGACAGCACTGGCGTAGACCTTTGTTCAAATGTCGAAATCCTTTTTTTAGAGTTCCAAAATATAGGATCGGTTTAGGTTGTTCATAAAAAAGGGTTTGGGGCAGAATCATGATATTGTCGCATTGGTGTAGAACTTTCGGATGAAAAACTGCATATATTTAGGCCCAGTTCGGGCTTTCAGCATAACGTCGTCTTGATTTATGGTCCCAGGCCAAAAAATTATACGTTAGTTGAGAAAAAAGAGGGTAATGATTGCTTTTCCTTACACTTTTGTATTTCTTTGCTGTCTTTATGTTTAGTGGATTTTATGCAATAAGAAATAATCTTGTATCAACAAAATTTTGGCTCTTTCAGTAGTCTTTATTAAAGTATGCCAACGTTTCGATGTCCCATACTAGACACCTTTATTGGTTTTCCCAAAAGCTTCCAATACGGCTGAGTTCAGAACAGACAAACCGATTGTAAAATCCAATTACTACCAGCTTACCTCATGCATGTTGCTCTGTGCACACCGCAGGTACATCTTGGCAAGCAGCCAATCCTCTTTACTGTCGTTGGGTGTGAACACGTGATCCCGATTACCAGGAACTAGTTGAATTGCCAAGGGAAGGAATTCACCTTTGTCGTTGACGTAAAACAGACCCATACAGTCAGCGCAGTGAAGGGGCTTTCCACTTGAGTAGTGTTTGATCCTTGCGATTCCATTGAGAAGATTATAGAAGTCGGCGATGTAGATTTTGCCAGCCTAAGCATTTTTTTGTTTAGTGGTTTAGGTACCGTTTTAGCTTCGAATTTATGAAATAATACGACTTTCAATCTGGTCCAAAGTTTGTGAGTTAGCTCTGCTAGTGATTTGAAACGCAAAAGTGGGGACATGTAAATTTAAATTATCCTACAAGGGAGTACTTATTTAGTTATAACTAATGTACAGATATTCATTTGTTTTGAATATAGCTTGGTGAATGTTAAAACGGTACCAGATATGCATTAACGCTTAAATTGTTTGTGCAGTTATCAACGTAACACGGTACAGATAAACACCTTCACTTCTCCTTCCAAGGTCTTTCCCCCGCCCAATATCTGACAGACGTCATCGTTAGTGATGTCACAATTAGCCGGTAGTGACTTGCAACGCTTGAAGCACAGTGGACTGATTCCATTCAGGATCTGTCGTCCCATGCTGTGGTCCTCGTACCAACTAATTAACAGATGAAATAAGTTATAAATGCAAAGGAACATTCAATGTTTAATGACACCTAAATATCAACAACACTACACAGCAATTATAAGGTTGCCTACCCCTGACAAATGTACATACATTCTACATTACATGCTAGTTGTAAACACCAAATCGAAAAAAATATCGGTATATTACAGCAAAAAGTTGTACAGAATCTATGCACTTACTCTTCCAAATACATGGGATTTTCTCGTTTCAATGACTCGTGCTGATACAAACTGTGGTAATCTTTCAGCTCATCAATGGGTGCAAATAAAGCTACAAAAGAATGTTTAGTTGAAAGCTAAGCTTGTAGAGCGCGATTCCCGGAAAAGTTCCTGTCGTGGGTTTGAATGTCACCATGTTGTATGGGAAGGCTTGTTGAAGGGCTTTTTTGGAACACCTTCTTATCAATGTGGACTGCATGTGCCTTAATTGTATGATATAAATGCGTCGTTGGAATAATTCAAAAAAGAATTTTTTACTCGTTGTTTCTACATACTGAACTAATGATGGCAATTTTGCCAATTGTGCAATCAGAAGTTCATGACTGATTTTGTAACTTGTAAATATTCCTAACTAAGATTTAAAATGACTCAAAATATCCGACAAATGTTAAAAAAACTGAAAATATTCGATCTTTGCTGGGCCCAAGGGTAAAACTGGATTAACTGTAACATACTTTCGACAAGGCCATATGCTGTATTGATGGCTCCCGAAAACTCAGCACTGAGAAAATGGTTTGAGCGAATCTCGTCTCGTTGGAAAATTCTGGGCAATTGCTGATGCGTGGTAGCGTTGACGTAACGAGGAAGTCCCCATCCGATGTCTGTGGGCTTCGTCGGTTTTGGAACCCACGCAAATTTTGTAAAATTTCCTGAGACTTCGTCTTTTCGCAACTTTTTAACGTCGTTGTTGGTGATCTTTTGCGGAAGTTGAGCTGTAAAACAACTTGTTCCTTTTTGTTGTTACCATACTTATACAGCAAAATGACATTGCCATAAAAGCCTTTGGAAATAAACCTAAGGATTTTAAATGTTGACCTGCAGACAGTGCACACTGTTTTGACATATAAGGTCAGAATTTGAATGTGCTTTTGAATAACTCCTGACTTCAGCAAAACAAAAATTGTGTGGAAAAACATCGTTGAAATGTAGAACTTATATTACAAGCGTGTAACGAAATTAACCACTCTTTGATACAGATCACGGTTACTACATGGTCTGAATCAATTGCATAGACTTGAAATAACAAAACAGATGCTTGGAGAAGTTGGAGTACACCAATCGTGTAGTTGTTTGTTATACGTTGCACTCTCACCCTCTCCCCTTGCAACTTCGATGGAAGTAGAAATCCAGTCGTAGACAGGAAATTCAGCCGATTCTTTTCCGTATTCCACTTTAACCATGTTACACATCCATTCGTCGGTGCTGAACCAGTTTGTTAGCTCTGTCAGATAAAGAAATGTTGAAATGCGGATTATTAATACACGTGCAGCTTGATTACAACGACATACTCTTTCCAAAAACTATTCAAGTGTTATCTATTACATGCTTTATTTTTTGAATATTTTTTTAATGAAAACTTACATTCCTCTCGACAGTACCTCAAAACTGCCATCCATGACACAGCGTATTGTGTATACAAGGTATTATGTTTGTAAATGGTATTTTATGTAGCCTATACTGTTGCCCTCAGCATACTAGACTAAGAATATTCGTGTATCTGACATTTCTGCCTTAAGTGCGCTAAGTTTTAATCACTGCAATGGCACAAAATGCAACGGAACGAGGAAAGTGGAAAGGTGGATAAAGTTAAGTTCAGGGTTATAAAAGTGGTTATTATTTTGTCGTCAATAAACTCACTAAATCGAATGATAATCGGAAGCCCAACATCTTCACATGAGAGATCATAAGTATCGCTCTCCCCAACTGAGAAATCGTTGTGCAGAAATTTATCCAATGTCAACCAACCAGTAGTCTTACCACTTTCACCAACCATTTCGAGATGCACTGTGGAGTTTGTACCAGCGTTGTCCGTGGCATCGGATGTCTGTAAACAGGTTTTGTTATTGACATCCAAAATAACTTTTAAAAGCAAGGTGTGTCAAGCAGAGTTGTAAACGGACCTGAAATTGGAGCCCGAAATTGGAGCCCGAACCCGAATCGTTTTTGTTAAGCTCGTGAAGGCCCGAAAGTTTGATTGACAGGCCAATACATTCAGAAAACCCCCCCCCCTGTTAAGCTCGTGAAGGCCCGAAAGTTTGATTGACAGGCCAATACATTGAGCCCTCAGAAAGACAACAAACGCAAAGGACGGTTGGTCGTGAACAATGCGTTTTGAGAGTCTTTGGTCCAACAACTGTCTACTTAGCTAGTCAAATTTATTCAAAGTAATACTGACACAGAGTGTAAAGTCAGGCCCGAATCAAGCACTTTTTTAAAGGAACCCAAGCCCGAACCCGGTCCGAAAAAGCCTGGCTCGATTTAAAACTCTGGTGTCAAGTATTTGTAGAAATTTTCCATTGCATCACAAAAAATAAGCTTCAAGCCAATGCAGACACTTGTTTCTCAGAGATGTGAAAGTTATTAATTCAGTTCAAGCTTTTACCTACCTATCTGTTTTGTAGCTTTTCACTTACCGTTACCGAAACTTTGTAGTTGGCCTGCGTCATCTTTTTGCAATTTTTAGTTTAAAACTACAAACACCTAAACTTTTGAATTTCCTATCTAATAAAAACAAATTCAAAATATTGTTGTAACTCAAAGATAATATTTCAAAGGCCAACTTGCAGAATTTAACACTTCTGTTTGCTACCTTCCGCTTTTTGGTTGACTAACATTCAGTTGCACAATGTTTTCAGTCAGCAATCCATGACTTCAGTCAGTTAACAAGTAATTTTCTGCCATGTCGCGTTTAAGATATATACCCCCAAAACACCCTCTCACTTTCTCATAACTTTTCAAAAACATGTTTACTGTAATGTCGGTTTATGCGCAAAACACCTTCGCCAGACAACTGAATTACCCAGGAGTTTTCTTAGCGGTTTTGCCGGGGTAATATTGACTTTGATCAACTGTGGCCGCTTTTACGCGTGGGGAATGGTCCGTGAAACCCTGCTGACTTGGCAATCATCACATTAGTGACTGGAATTTCTCTCAGAGTTCAAATCTTGACGGTCACATTTCCGTACACTTTTTAAATCTTATGTATCTGGCACTTTTTCTCAGAAAATGCTTTTTCCCCATACTACAATCACTAGTCCCAATTTTCGTTACTTTTGCAGACTGGCCTCTTGTCATTTCGCCAGACACTGTTGTTTTATTGCTAAACGGAGTTTGCACAGCAGTTTTTCACGGGCAATATTGACTTTGACCAACTGTTCACAATTTTACGCGTGGGCAATCGTCCGTGAAACGCTGGCATTTTTGGGGTCAATCATGACATTAGTATCTGGAAATTCTCAAAATTGTGTTCCTGATGGTTGCATTGATTATCCATGCTTGTTTTCAAACATTAAATATTCACGTTAAATGTTAAATGTTAACGGACAACATACGTTTAGGACGATAGCTAAGAATTAAGATATTAACATCTACGATGGGGTAGCTTCAACCCATTAGTTACAGAAGCGTGTTGTGTTATTATAAGCTTTCGTGTTTTTTAATATTTCACTTTATATTCTGAAATTACATTCCTTTGTCATTAAGTCCAACATTTTACAGAACACATACTTATCCATTCAAAAGCGTAGGCGCCTAAAAGCTGGTGATTCAGTGGTCGCTTGAACCTGTAATGTTTATTGTTTGCTGAATATATCACGTCACACTCAGGCGTTGGAAAAACCAGTTTACTACATAATATCGCTTTTCAACAACACTGCACTTGCCTTGCTAACTCTGTTGTGAAAGCGTATTTTGGTCCGATTTTATTTCCGAGAAAAAATGCCTTTCTCTCCACACTAAAATCAAATACAAGTACTAGTCCTTGACGATTTTTTGTTACTTTTGCGTCCTGGCTAAACAAATTTAACATTTACAAACTTACAAAAGTTGTTAGATCATCACTAAATATAAAAAAACGTTTGATAAAATCTTATTCCTTTAGTAATTAACGTTATTAAACAAAGTGACCACAGCTAATAGCAACCTCAGTGCTGTTCTGGTCTCGCTTGTTGAGCTACTGGACATTGTACTCCACAAGTTGCGTATACCTTCTCTGTTTTGCGTGAAAAAAACGTGCCGTCTAATAAAAACAATGCACCTTACAGGCTCATATTGTTGTAGGTAATACAGTAGTATGTATCTTGACATGTGTGCGATTTGTAACTGTTTCTTCCTGTAACAAGTGTTCACTTATAACCTATAAACTTCTATAAATTACCTGTCTACCAAAGGTGATTTGATTGTTGTGCAAACAAAATTAAGTGAACGGTTGCAAATAGTCAAGTAGTCAACCTATAACTTGCAACTTGAAACGTATTGTTCATGTTTTAGTGTTCGAGTATTGGCTTTTACTCTGTTCTTAGTGATTATTCTATGTGGGTTCTACTTATCTTCAAAGTTGGCCCAGCAGTTGCCCCCCCCCCGCAACTTGAAACGTATTGTTCATGTTTTAGTGTTCGAGTATTGGCTTTCACTCTGTTCTTAGTGATTATTCTATGTGGGTTCTACTTATCTTCACAGTTGACCCAGTAGTTATCATACTTGCTTACTGCTTAAATGGTTTCGTTAACGCATACCTGCTCGTTTTTTTGTGTTTCGCTATGATAATTGGCACTTAGAGCTCGCCTGAGACATTGATACCATATATGTTCATTGGGTTATAAGCGATAATTACCTAAAGTTTTGAATAACAGTAATATTAGGCTTTTGATGAGGTTGCTTAATGCGAATAGACTAAGTATCGTTACTACACAATTAGACCACGGTCAATTTCGACTTTAATGTAGTCCTGGTGTCCTTCGATTGCTTAATTAAACATCGAACTCCATGAATTGCGCACACTTCCCATGTTTTTATGAAAAATGCTGGCCGACTAACAAAGTCTATCAAGCTAATATTGTTGTAGGTAATAGGATGTGTCCCCCCCCCCCGCAAACAAAATTAAGTGAACGGTTGCAAATAGTCAAGTAGTCAACCTACTTGAACCCCCCCCCCTGCTTACTGCTTAAATGGTTTCGTTAACGCATACCTGCTCGTTTTTTTTGTGTGTTTCGCTATGATAATTGACACTTAGAGCTCGCCTGAGACATTGATACCATATATGTTCATTGGGTTATAAGCGATAATTACCTAAAGTTTTGAATAACAGTAATATTAGGCTTTTGATGAGGTTGCTTAATGCGAATAGACTAAGTATCGTTACTACACAATTAGACCACGGTCAATTTCGACTTTAATGTAGTCCTGGTGTCCTTCGATTGCTTAATTAAACATCGAACTCCATGAATTGCGCACACTTCCCATGTTTTTATGAAAAATGCTGGCCGACTAACAAAGTCTATCAAGCTAATATTGTTGTAGGTAATAGGATGTGTCTTGACATGTATACGATTCATCACTCCGTCTACCTAATGTAGGTGCTCACTTCCTTAAATAATAAACTTTCATTGATTAACGTCCACCTAGGGTCATTTTTTCAGTGCTTTATTGTTGTGCAAACAAAATTAAGCATGTTTTGCGGTAAACGGTTGCAACAGAGTAAAATTGGGCCAGGCTTTTCGGGCCAGGTTCGGGCTTAGGTTTCTCAAACAAGAAACGGGCTCAAATCCGGCATGACTTTACGCTCTGTACCAGCAATGTGTTTGAATAAGTTTAACTAGCTAAGTAGCTAGTTGATGGACCTGACCTAATGTCAAACAGCCCTAAAACGCCTTCTTCAAGACCAACTATCTCTTGCGTTTGTTGTCTTGGTCTTTCTTGAGGCTTGTATGGGCCTAACAGTCAAACTTTCGGGCCAAAACGGGCTTCTCATAAACGACTTGGGCTCGGGCCGGGTACGGACTCCAGTTTCAGGCCCGTTTGCAACTCTGTGTTTCAAATAGTCAACCTAACTTGTAACTTTCGTTAATTTTTTGGTATTTCATACGATTATTCGCTTGGAAGCTGTTTAGTGATTATTCCTTGTTCATGTGGGTTCGACTTATCTTCAAAGGTGGCCCAGTAGTTAACACAGATGCCTACTGCTTGAATCGTTTCGTTGAAATTCCTGCTCGATTTTCTGTGTTTCGCTTTGAGCAAACTAAACATAATTACCACTTGGAATTCGAGATATTGGTAACCTGTACACATCCGTGACCACAAAATTTCACTTAGGTTAATTGTATTTTATTAGTTTAGTTATGTAATATTTCACTACTAAACAACGCAATATAGAATCTGAACTAATTGTACAAACAAGCGGTTCTCAATATTTGAAACTGATAGGTGAATAGACCCCCCCCCCCACAAGAGACAAAATTTACAAAAACAAATACAAGACCAATATCACTGCGATGTCTAATGAGACCAAATCGCTTTGTAAAAACTGAAAATAGATCACGTAAAAATTACATTAAATTGCGCCGCAGAAAAAAAGATCACCTAAACTTGGTTTTCCACGCCAGCGCAGTTGCTTTGCTATCTCAGTTTTGAAAGCGTATTTTGTCCCATTTTTTTCTTAGAAATTTTTTTTCCACACTTAAACCAAAAACATTTACAAGCCCTTCAATTCATTGCCTACTGTGTTAAGTTACAACGATTTTTCGGTAATTTTTGCTGGCCAACCAAGTTTACCAGGGTATAATATTTTCGAACTTACAAAAGTTGATCATAAATTTACTAAACATCAGTTTGATAAAATCTGATTCCATTAGTAGTGAACGTTACTACACAATTAGGCCACGGTCAATTGCGACTTTAATGTAGTCCTGGTGGCCTTCGATTGCTTAATTAAACATCGAACTCCATGAATTGCCCATACTTCCTATGTTTTTATGAAAAATGCTGGCCGACTAACAAAACCCATCAAGATAATATTGTTGTAGGTAATAGGATGTGTATTGACATGTATACGATTCAGGGGGGGGGGGTCTATCCAGCTAATATTGTTGTAGGTAATAGGATGTGTATTGACATGTATACGATTCATCACTCCGTCTACCTAATGTAGGTGCTCACTTCCTTAAATAATAAACTTTCATTGATTAACGTCCACCTAGGGTCATTTTTTCAGTGCTTTATTGTTGTGCAAACAAAATTAAGCATGTTTTGCGGTAAACGGTTGCAACAGAGTAAAATTGGGCCAGGCTTTTCGGGCCAGGTTCGGGCTTAGGTTTCTCAAACAAGAAACGGGCTCAAATCCGGCATGACTTTACGCTCTGTACCAGCAATGTGTTTGAATAAGTTTAACTAGCTAAGTAGCTAGTTGATGGACCTGACCTAATGTCAAACAGCCCTAAAACGCCTTCTTCAAGACCAACTATCTCTTGCGTTTGTTGTCTTGGTCTTTCTTGAGGCTTGTATGGGCCTAACAGTCAAACTTTCGGGCCAAAACGGGCTTCTCATAAACGACTTGGGCTCGGGCCGGGTACGGACTCCAGTTTCAGGCCCGTTTGCAACTCTGTGTTTCAAATAGTCAACCTAACTTGTAACTTTCTTTCATTTTTTGGTATTTCATACGATTATTCGCTTGGAAGCTGTTTAGTGATTATTCCTTGTTCATGTGGGTTCGACTTATCTTCAAAGGTGGCCCAGTAGTTAACACAGATGCCTACTGCTTGAATCGTTTCGTTGAAATTCCTGCTCGATTTTCTGTGTTTCGCTTTGAGCAAACTAAACATAATTACCACTTGGAATTCGAGATATTGGTAACCTGTACACATCCGTGACCACAAAATTTCACTTAGGTTAATTGTATTTTATTAGTTTAGTTATGTAACATTTCACTACTAAACAACGCAATATAGAATCTGAACTAATTGTACAAACAAGCGGTTCTCAATATTTGAAACTGATAGGTAAATAGACCCCCCCCCCCCACAAGAGACAAAATTTACAAAAACAAATACAAGACCAATATCACTGCGATGTCTAATGAGACCAAATCGCTTTGTAAAAACTGAAAATAGATCACGTAAAAATTACATTAAATTGCGCCGCAGAAAAAAAAGATCACCTAAACTTGGTTTTCCACGCCAGCGCAGTTGCTTTGCTATCTCAGTTTTGAAAGCGTATTTTGTCCCATTTTTTTCTTAGAAATTTTTTTTCCACACTTAAACCAAAAACATTTACAAGCCCTTCAATTCATTGCCTACTGTGTTAAGTTACAACGATTTTTCGGTAATTTTTGCTGGCCAACCAAGTTTACCAGGGTATAATATTTTCGAACTTACAAAAGTTGATCATAAATTTACTAAACATCAGTTTGATAAAATCTGATTCCATTAGTAGTGAACGTTACTACACAATTAGGCCACGGTCAATTGCGACTTTAATGTAGTCCTGGTGGCCTTCGATTGCTTAATTAAACATCGAACTCCATGAATTGCCCATACTTCCTATGTTTTTATGAAAAATGCTGGCCGACTAACAAAACCCATCAAGATAATATTGTTGTAGGTAATAGGATGTGTCTTGACATGTATACGATTCATCACTCCGTCTACCTAATGTAGGTGCTCACTTCCTTAAATAATAAACTTTCATTGATTAACGTCCACCTAGGGTCATTTTTTCAGTGCTTTATTGTTGTGCAAACAAAATTAAGCATGTTTTGCGGTAAACGGTTGCAACAGAGTAAAATTGGGCCAGGCTTTTCGGGCCAGGTTCGGGCTTAGGTTTCTCAAACAAGAAACGGGCTCAAATCCGGCATGACTTTACGCTCTGTACCAGCAATGTGTTTGAATAAGTTTAACTAGCTAAGTAGCTAGTTGATGGACCTGACCTAATGTCAAACAGCCCTAAAACGCCTTCTTCAAGACCAACTATCTCTTGCGTTTGTTGTCTTGGTCTTTCTTGAGGCTTGTATGGGCCTAACAGTCAAACTTTCGGGCCAAAACGGGCTTCTCATAAACGACTTGGGCTCGGGCCGGGTACGGACTCCAGTTTCAGGCCCGTTTGCAACTCTGTGTTTCAAATAGTCAACCTAACTTGTAACTTTCGTTAATTTTTTGGTATTTCATACGATTATTCGCTTGGAAGCTGTTTAGTGATTATTCCTTGTTCATGTGGGTTCGACTTATCTTCAAAGGTGGCCCAGTAGTTAACACAGATGCCTACTGCTTGAATCGTTTCGTTGAAATTCCTGCTCGATTTTCTGTGTTTCGCTTTGAGCAAACTAAACATAATTACCACTTGGAATTCGAGATATTGGTAACCTGTACACATCCGTGACCACAAAATTTCACTTAGGTTAATTGTATTTTATTAGTTTAGTTATGTAATATTTCACTACTAAACAACGCAATATAGAATCTGAACTAATTGTACAAACAAGCGGTTCTCAATATTTGAAACTGATAGGTGAATAGACCCCCCCCCCCACAAGAGACAAAATTTACAAAACAAATACAAGACCAATATCACTGCGATGTCTAATGAGACCAAATCGCTTTCTAATTTTTACACACAACTTCTATTTAAGGTGGAAAAAATTACAGCCCATATATGAATTACTAACTGGTATATACTTCACCGTAACTTTTATCGATAACAGGGCTAAATAACTTTATTTGTCTGTAAAGGTGTACAATATAAACGTATACCATCATAACATCTCTAACTTCATACACGGTCATACATGTATTTACAAAATAACATTACCACTTAAGTAAAACTATTGAGCTCGGAAGCATGGATACTTTTTGCTATATATTTCACTTTAAATTCAATCTACAAAGGCATTTAATATTCACCCTAATACAAATCATCTCAAAGCGTTACCAAAATACCACCATCCTTTTTTAACGCTATGATGCTTAAATGGCGATGTAGTTTGGGACTCGGCTTGGTATAAGAAAGTTATACGGGTTAGGTTCTATACGTTCGTTGCGTTCATCTATTTCTTTCTCAAGTTGATTGAGGTCGTCTAAGTAGGTTTTCTGCACATGTCGAATAGGTTCCTCCGTGAAAAGATGTTTGTCATAATGACCGAGAAATACCTATTGTAAATTGTAAAGCAATATATTGTAAATTGTCAATAACATTGTGAGTACTTGTATTTAATTATCCTTACGGAAATCTGTAGCTCTAGTAATAATATTGTGGACGATTTGAACAAGTCTTATTCAATATTTTATTCACTTAAAAAAGTGATGATATTTTTTGTGAAAAAAAACCTTCAACTTACGTCATTGGGTGAAAATGATGACAAAGCAAATGATACAGCCACCATAATTGTCGCCATTTCAAGACTTGGAAGGCTGTCCATAATCAGTTGCTTGGTTGCCTGTGAAGTGAAAAAAGACTAAGATAATGTATGGATGTTAAAAAGCTGTGCCATTTCACTTATCTTTTAACGCTACTTGATATTCACCTTTCCTAAAGCGTGGTTTATTTTCCCCACTAAAAAATCAGCATAATGACAATGTATTGTAACTTTGCACACCAACATTAAACTTGTAGCTGTTTTATACATTTTCTGTCAGACACGTTGAAAATTTGATTTTGTTATTGCATAAATCTACCCAGTAATTGCATTTAACGTTAATCCTTTGCAAAAAATCACATTTTAGACAAGAAAGCCAAAATGGGTTTCGAAGCAATCCTATATAATCTGACCTCTCCCTTTTTGTGAGGAGCAAGTCTCATTCCAAGGGGAGCATTCGGGGCAAACTTGTAGGTCTCGTACTGACCAAAATTGACAGCAGCGTGTTGAACCGAACTGGTGTAGATAATGACGACACACAATTCGACCTGAATCAGTTTACAAATATGGTTTAGTTTTGCAAAAATGTGTTTATAATTCCTGTGCTAATTTCTCTGGCTTAAAAAATGACTAGTTATGTTATATACCCTTTGATCCATATTTGTTATATATCAGCTTTCGATTGAACTGAGTGGATTTGTTACGCACCAAGAAAATTAAAGTTTTTACTAAGTGGTTTTGGAATAACTCCCTACCAGTTGATCGTAGGTCTTGATTTCCTTTGGCACACCTTTAGTATTTCCATCAACCCATCCAACACCTTCGGTAGCTACATCGTTCGCCCAATCTTGCAGTTCGAAATCGTTCTTGATGTCCTGGAGTAAACGGTTTAAATGAGTACTTCGGATGTAGTATATCATGGCAATCAAAACTAGAAATCTTATAATTAAGTTAAAGGATAGAAATGAGTTGTTTGTTGCAGCAGAACAAAAGCAGAAAACGTTTTCAGGACCCTTTTACGGTTGAAATTTTGCAAAAACTTTACAAGCAATCATCGAAATTTAAATAAAGCACCATGATTTCCTGAATCAACTTTCAACGTTTATAAGGTCATTCACAGTTGTAAGCAGATCTGAAATTGTTGGCAAACCCGAAAGTGTAATCCAAAACCACAAATTCAGCACAAATGAGGCCGGGTGTAAGGTCATGCCCAAATCAACCCCATTTTATGCAAACTTAAGCTCAAACCCGACTCGAAAATCCAGCCCTGATTTACACAAAATGAACAAAAGTTTTCTAGGTTCCCTTGTAAAAGAAACTTGCGAATACATATGTTATGTGGACTTACTTCTTCCGATTTGTAGTAGAACTTGACGACGGCAGTGACGTACTTTGTCATAATCTCCCACAATGCAAGAGCATCATCGCGGTAATAATAATGGGGAAGAAGATCTCGGTTTTCGGTTTCTAAATTCAGAGGAAAACTTTATAAATGTTGATTACCATTTTTATGGTATGTTTCTGAATAACTATTTTACTTTTTTAATAACACTTTAGAAAATAGTGGGAGGTTTTAGAAATTAAAAAGATTGCAAATTCCAGGACAAAAACATTAGACCAATTCATCATCATGGTAAACAGCATATTTCTAATGATTTTTGCACACTTTTTTGACTACGTTTAAGCTCCAAATAAATTTGGTATCTCAGTGTTTAGGTGTGAATGTAATGAGGTTTCAAAATTATGTATGAGGTAAAGGGCTACTGTCAGATTAATACATAACTGTTGTCTTATTAATTTCTTACCGTTCTTCTTCAGAACTTTAGGAATCACGAGGTCGTCAAACTGAAACGTCTTGTAAACTGAACGACTCAGATCAATTGCGGCTGTAAAACATTTCATTTGTGTTGTCTAACATTGTTCTTAAATCGATTCTAGGAATCATTTTCTACTCAATTGCAATCTTCGCTACACTGATTTCAAACTTGTTACAACAGCCATTAAAATCGTACATTTCGTTGATTCGATCATACCCTTAGAGATACACTA
Source organism: Phallusia mammillata (assembly GCA_003260075.1). NCBI lineage: Eukaryota > Metazoa > Chordata > Ascidiacea > Phlebobranchia > Ascidiidae > Phallusia > Phallusia mammillata. The sequence goes on from QLIY01000315.1 coordinate 71,819, forward strand.
TAGCAGTACGCCAGGCATAATGAAGACATCATACCCAATTAAGCCGGTCTCACAAGCACAGGATAGGCTCTTGTCGTGGGTTCGAATCCCACCGCAGACTACATTTTTCTAGACTACGCCCTGTCGTGTATGGAATGCTTTGGAGACCGACTTGATTCGGTATCACGTCTTCAATAGGCCTGGAGTAATACGATTTTTATATGAGTGTGCCGTGATCTGCATATAGACGCTTCAGAGCTGATCCCAGTAATGAATATGTATCTTAGCTGTACGCAAGTTACAACACTTCATTCGTACTTACAAGTTGCCAAAGCCTTATTGGGTGCCGCTGTTGCCGGTATAAGATCTGTCCTCGCGTCAGCATTGATAGCAGAAACTGTGCGCAAATGCGGGCGCAGTAGCTTGTAGATAGGGTGGGAAAGGGGGAAACACCGAAAGAGCGACACGGCGAACGGCTCCATGATTGAGTGAGTGTAGAGGAAGTGATAAATCCACTACAACGTATAAGATTTCAATTTAATAACCTCCCGAGAATGTGTTGTATATGTAAAGAACGATCACTGTATGCACCATAGTATAGAATTTGAAGTCTTGTGGTTTATAGATGTTTTAATGCAGGGGTCGGCAACCTTTTTTGCACTGCGGACCGGTTTTACAACTAAAATTTTATCGCGGACCGGTCTTCAAAAAACTACAAATATATAGCTATAAAAACGCTTAAATTAGTTTATCATGCCCGGGATACATGGGCAAAATGTTTTATAGCATTTAACGTGAAAAATTATACGGCCCGGTAACGAACTCCTCGCCGGCGGTTCCGACCACTGTTTTAATGGACCAAACTCTTGAGGACAAAAGCTTAATTAGATTCAACGCGGCATGTTTTTATCATTTAAATAGACTTTTTGGCGCAGTGCTTAACAATGTTAATTTTGCAAAGTGTACGTTGATATTTGAACTTGAAACCTACACCACAATTTCTTATTTATACGGAAACTCGTACCTCGTGCATATTACCCTCCGCGCATCGGAAATACATCTTAGCAAGCAACCAATCTTCGTGGCTGTCTTGGGGCGTAAAAAGATAATCTCTGTTTCCCGGGATCAACTGGATTGCTATCGGCAAAAATTTCGCTTCTGAGTTTACGTAGAAGAGTCCGAAAGCGTCGGGACAGTTTAAAGGCAGATTGGTAGTCGGGGCAGGATTTCTTTCGATGTTTTGGAAGACTTTGCTGTAATCACTGATGTAAATCTTCCCTGCCTAGAAACAAAGTCGTGTTAAAAACCTGATGCAGTCTTCTAAATATGATGTAAAATACATAAAAAGCGTTGAGTTTGAATTGAGATATGAGTGTTTAAGCTTTGAGCAGTGGTTCCCAATCTTTGTAACCTGCAAGACACTAACAAAAAATTTTGCTTCGTACAGTTAGCACACGAACATAATAAGTTGTTACGGCAGTGTTGTTTGTGTTGACAAACAGACGATATTTTGCTCCCCCCCCCCATGATGTAAAATACATAAAAAGCGTTGAGTTTGAATTGAGATATGAGTAACCTAAGAGTATGACGTGTTTAAGCTTTGAGTAGTGGTTCCCAATCTTTGTAACCTGCAAGACACTGACACAAAATTTTGCTTGGTACAGTTAGCACACGAACATAATAAGTTGTTACGGCAGTGTTGCTTGTGTTCACAAACAGACGATATTTTGCCTTTGGCGCGCTTGGCTTCGTGCAAAAAGCGTGTATGTATAACCAACGCCTTTTTATGTCGCAGTGGCAGTGGTGTTGCGCTTAACATTGTACGCCTGGCATGAGTGTGTTAAGTGTGTGAAGCGAGTTCTGCAGTTGTACGAAATCTATATGTATACTCTGCCATATTATTAACACATTACTTGATGATGATTCTATTTAATATAGATTTAAGCACCAAAGGTCAAATTTATAGGAAGTTTGACCAGTTTGAATTATTGTAGGTTGACGAAACATTAATTTGATTGCGTGTTTATGATGTGCGATATGGAATAAAAGAATCGAACAGTATGTAAATTTTCTTATACCTGAAAGTTTCAAGTGATTTAAAACAATTTTGGAGGCCACGTATGTTTCAATAATTTCAACAGCCACTTTAACGAGGTGAGTAATAATGTTTTGGTGACAAATAAGATCAAAATACTGTCAGTGACACATTTATTTTGTCAACAAGCCAGTTTTGAAACATAAGTTATAAGCTGCACGCTTACGTAATTCTGACAACGCACTACTTGTGCAGAAACACAGTTTTTAAATCAATTGTTTCAAAGCTAAACGTTTGCTATGTTCAAAGCTATGTTAATATACTTCTCTTTGCAAACAGCCAGATAAACTTACCCCCATTTCGCACTCTAGGGAACTCCCCTCTAGAAACTTCTCTACGTCATCATTAGTGACGTTAAAGCCTTCAGGAATTTCGCGACACCTCTTAAATGCCAGCGGACTTATTCCGGTCATGACCTGCCGTCCCATGCCTTGATCTGTATTCCAGCTAAACGAAAAAGCGAGGTAAGATTTTGTTCCAACTTTTTTCTATGTATGCATCTTTGCTGGCTAAAAGCAACTCTAGCCTGTGTAGCTCAGTTGGTAGAGCTCGAGTCCCGGAAAGACTCCTATCGTGGGTTCGTATCCCGCCGCAGGCTAGATTTTTCTAGCCTGTGCCTTGCCATATAGGAATGCTTGGGAGATCGGCTGATTTGGTATGACGCATTTAATATGCTTAGTGTACTATGATTTGCTGGCTGAAAGAATTAATTTTTGAACAATCCATGATCAGATATGTAAGTGCCTCACTTTGTGGTACAGGTACATTACTTAAATATTTTCACTGATGACCTGTAAATTTTAATGAGTTTCTCTTTACATGTATAGGATTTGATTTTGTGAACCACAAGCCTATATCGCGTTGTTATTAGGGCATCGTGATTTAGGCAAAAGTTACGCAACTATAAAGCTAAGTGTAAAAGTCGAACAGTACTTACTCATCTAGATAGTAGGGGTTTTCCCGAATGCGTTGAAGCTTTCTGTGCGTGTATAGGCGTTTGTATGAGTCGAGATCTTCCAAAGGATGAATTTTACCTAAAAAACAACGTAATTGTAATCGTAAAAAAATTGATTTAAGCTCTTAAAAGATGAACAAAATCAGAAAACACACTAAAGCAAAACTGGCGAAATGAAACTCAAACCACTGAGTATCTTCATACTTTAACAAACAAACGCATTTGTCTTCAGAATTAGTAGCAAAAACAGAAGGATAAGTTTTTCCAAATGCTCGTTTACCAATTAAATCATTTACTTTGATTCATTTTACCAGATTAGTTTACAAAAAAAAAAAAACCTATAAAAAACGTTTTAAATCATATTACGCCAGGCATATAGCAAGGCATAGACTAGAAAAGTTTAGCGTGCGGTGAGATTCGAACCTACGACAGGAGTCTTCCCGGAATACTTAGGAGACCAGCTGGATTCGGGATGTTGCTTTTCAATGGGCCTACTATGATTTGTAAACTATGAATGAATGTGTTGTAATCGCTGGTCTGATGGACGCTTCAGAGTTGATCTCAGTATGAATGTATTCATCTTAGGTACAAACATTTTACAATTACTTACCTTCAACCAGATCGATGATTGTCTGAATTCCTGCACCAAGTCCTTGTTCTACAAAGTTTTCTGCACGGACGATGTCTCTCTTAAACATGTTCGGGAGATCGGCATATGTAGCTGCATCCACATAACGGGGCAGACCCCATCCTACACTGTCCTCTGCTGGACGCGGAATCCAACTGAAGGTAACCTTGTTGCGTTCAATTTCCCGTTTGCGCAGATCTTGCACATAGCGGTTCATGACGTTCTGGGGCAACTGACCTGTTGGTGACGAAGCAAAAGTCGAAATATGCTTAGTCATGTGATATTTTGTTGTCTAAAGACTAAGGGAGATATTTGTTCTAGGAATATATTGGTTCAGGTATACGGAAATGCGCATTTGTTTTTGTTTGTTTTGTTTTTTTCGTTTCTCTGGCTAGTTAATTTCCATAAGACTTATACACAGATATCAATCGATATTCCAAAAATCACAGCCTACTCATGCAAATCCGAGTGATTTTTAATTGCTGTTTAAATGAGCTCAAAGACACTATTACACACAAAAATTCAGAAATGCTAGGCCATTTTTGTATTAACAGCATGAGCAAATTTTCACTCGCCGTTTAATAGGTCGCTGACTATAGAGTTACATTAACCTTACAACTATCCCAGTATTAAGTTATTTTGTCCAACCTCTTAAAAAAGTATACAAGCGGCAATACATCCTACCTTTTCCCAATGTTACTTCCTTTTCCTCTTCAATCCAATCATAGACTGGGAATTGAACTTCGTCACCGTTAACACCCACAGCTATTGTATCACACAACCACTGGTCTTCGTGGTGCCGGTTTTCCAAAGCTTTTGAAAAGAAGTTACCAGGTTTAGTGACAAAACAAAACAATGTGATGCTTTGCTTGTATTTAAACCCACTATTTTTGTCTTCGTATTTAGACTTCGGTATAATATAGCTGAAGTTATGTCGTGGCCCTTTTCAGATCTTAACACTGGTAAGAGATTTAGGTAATGTCAAACATTGAAATCCCACCTGCTTGCTATGACTTTGAGGTAATCATTTCTGACGTACTTATGATTATAAACAACCTATTCCAAAGACAAAGCAGCAGAGCGATGGTAATTTGAAAGCAATCCCTTCATTGATAATAATATAACTTGCTTTCAAACCTATAACACATGCATGACGTCGCTTGCGCTGACGACGCGTTGATAGGAAATAGTCGCTATTGTTCATGGGCTGGAGGAAACTAATCACTGCTAATTGCTTCAAACCAATGCACATATGCCTTTGTATGAGAAATCACTGTATTGCTAATCCTTGCCCACTGATATGTTTGCGTTTGGTGGTTTTCGTGAATAACCTCTGGTAACAAGTTTACTTGAAACTTTATGTAAGCGTGCATGGAACACAGCGTTCCCAAACTAAACTATAAGTAGGTACACAAGAAATACCCACACATTTCAAAGCTTGTGTTATAGGTAGCTAAATTCATCATACACTAAATGGAGATTAAATATGTGTAGATTTATATTTGCTTTGAGGGCACCTGTTTCTTTCTAAAAGCACTTTAAGCCCGAGTGCACCATTTGACAATGAGTAAAACCGTCCGCTTTTTACGGTCTTGTAAGTTCATGCTGCCCCCCCCCCAGTGCACCATTTGACAATGAGTAAAACCGTCCGCTTTTTACGGTCTTGCAAGTTCATGATACATGTGTACCATACGCACGTCGTAAGAACAAATAAGAAGGATCATGATACATATTATGGGGTAACTACACCAACGCCATTTTCAAACTACATAGGCATGGTTTTTGAGTCAGTTACTTCCAACAAACTGTACCGTATGGTATCGTTTTGTTACCAGCTGCACTGATGAGTGATCATAGGTCGCAACAGCGCGTTATTGCTCAGTTATGTCTACAGAAACAGTCTTTTACGATAAATTCTCGCCATAAGTCACTTACTTATTCGTACAATGATCGGCAATCCAATGTCTCTCGCATACACCCGGAAATGGTTAAGTTGTCCTCGGCAAAAATCGAAGTGAAAAAAGTTGTCGAGTTTTTGGGGACCCGTAGCTACACCACCCGCGTTGATCAAATCAATGAACACAACAGATCGAGTTCCAGCATTCTTATAGCTGTCCGATGTCTAAAAACAAAGTCTTCGTTGGCCATGAAACTAAATTCTTAACAAGAGATGCCTTGTTGGCATGTTTAGTTCGGTATGACGCACTTTCTGGAGAGTTTCAGACTGAGTTTTTCAGGTCGGGTTCGAGCTTGCGTTTAAATGAAGCGGGGTTGATTGGGGCCTAATTTCACACTAGGGGCCATTTGTGCCGTAATTTTACTCTTTCGAGACTAGTTCGGGCTCATTTTTTTTCCCCCCCCCCGGTTCGAGCTTGCGTTTAAATGAAGCGGGGTTGATTGGGGCCTAATTTTACACTCGGGACTATTTGTGCCGCAATTTTACTCACTTTCGAGACTAGTTCGGGCTCATTTTTTTCACAACAAAAACAAATTCGGTATGCTTACTCTTCTGCTTTTGTATAGGTTTGGTGTACTGTGATTTTTTGATATACAACCTAAGGCATTATTAGGGCTCGGGTTTGGCTCTAAGTCTGATTAAATCGTGTTTGATTCGGGTCTGAATTTACACCTCGCCACATTTGTCTCGTAATTTAATTTTGACAATTTTAACTTTTAGGCCTACTTCTGGCTTTATTTTTGATCAAATTTCTTTCGGATTTGTTTTAGGCTTGATTATTTAGGCATGGGTCCAATTTCAAGCCCTTTTTCAACTCTGAAACAAAGGCGTTTACCTGTATTCTTATGTCGTAGTAAACCTTCCTGTATGGCTCATCAGGAGGCTTGCAGCATATCGCTCCCATTATGATTGACACTTAATGTTTTCAGTACTTAAAATTACACAAAAATGTTCTAAAAATTGAAAAAAATGTGTTGTAAAAGCAATTGGGCAAAACACTTAATATATAACATATTTATATATTATAACAGTTACTAACATTAATATATAATATATGACAGTTAATATATATTTAACGAAATATGCTGAGTAATATTGCAAATCACAATTCCCGAAATCAGCTTCCAATTTACATGCACACTTTAAAGTATAGAGTATAATCTTAAGCACATCGCTTGGATGGAAATACCACGTATATGTATGCTTAGTTCTGTACGCCAATCCCACGCGTTTAACACGACAGCAAAGTAAACTTTTACTTAAAGTGACAGTAACCACGCAATGTTGTAGAAAGTCCCTTGCGAATGTTTTCCATCAATCTAAGCCAGTGGTTCCCAACCTTCCATGGTCCGTGGCCCCCTAAAAGTGTCATTTTTGCCTCGTGGCCCCCTTCATGTAACCTTGCAAGTCCTGTGGCCCCCTCAAAATGTAAATGGCAAACTCGTGTGGAAATTGGATACTAATATCGGCTTTAAACGCAGGTCGAATAGAGTAAATAAGGGTCCGCATTCGTAAAAAGCCTCAATATAGACAAATAGTATGCAAAATAGTTGATTAAATTAGGGAATTTCTAGTGGGTGTTTCTGGTAAATCTACACCTGTGGCCCCCCTGAACACAGCTCGTGGCCCCCCTGGGTGGCCATGGGCCCTGGTTGGGAACCACTGATCTAAGCGATGACAGAACCAAACAATGGCTTGCCGAGCAAACATATTATGCAATACTTTTCCTGAGTCATTTTTAGAGGAGCAGATGAAATTCCAATCCACATTAGCTTCTCTGCTACGCTTGTGTGTTGATTTTTGTACTTTTGTGGGCCGATAAAAGTTTGGAAAGACTCTGGCAATCCCCTAAAAGGGCCCTTGATTTGTCAAAACAAAATTGCACCATGATTTTTTCCCAAATCTCATTATAAACACCAACTTTTTCAGCGAAGAGAATCGTGTCCTTACAAAAAAGCGGTAAATCAAAAATTTGCCATCAGAAAAACACAAAAAGAAATTACTCTGAAACTTCAACTAATTGTCCAATACATCATATACTTGTTCACCCCCCCCCCCTTACAAAAAAGCGGTAAATCAAAAATTTGCCATCAGAAAAACACAAACAGAAATTACTCTGAAACTTCAAATATTTGTCCAATACATCATATACTTGTTCTAAACCAGGGGTGGGCAACCTTTGTCACTGTGGGGCCAAATACAATCGCCAAAGTTAGATCACGGGCCGCACCTGTGTATAACACAAGGTGATTTTTCTTTGGTGCTTACCAAATATTAAGCCCCCCCCCCCACCTGTGTATAACACAAGGTGATTTTTCTTTGGTGCTTACCAAATATGCTTAACTACAAGTAAAATTCCCATTTGATTCTAGCCACAAATTGCCAGGTCGAAGAAAAATAGCATCGGACGCATCAATCCCCCCCCCCCCCCCCCCCCCCCCCCCCCCCCCCCCCCCCCCCCCCCCCCCCCCCCCCCCCCCCCCCCCCCCCCCCCCCCCCCCCCCCCCCCCCCCCATACATCGAGTCTATGTATAACACAAAACAGACAAGTTGTAGAAGCTACATTTTTTCCGACTGCAGACCACAAGAAATACACTGACCTTTATATAGGGTTAGCGCGACCGATACTACCAAAATCCCCCGTAAATATGTTTGTGCTCCCTTGGAATGCATATGGTAACTGAGACAATTCCTAGGCCCCTTAACGCTGCTTTTTTCTCTCGATAGCTAAAAACGCTTTTGCAGTTTCTCTTTCCTTACCGGAATTCCTATACCACGCATACGAGTTTCGATTACGCTACAGCCAAATAATTTTACCGTAAATAGAGTTTTGGTTGTCTATCTTGGAATGTGATTAGTTAGCTTGTGCACTTCAAGAACATATCCCCCCCCCCGATAGCTAAAAACGCTTTTGCAGTTTCTCTTTCCTTACCGGAATTCCTTTACCACGCATACGAGTTTCGATTACGTTACAGCCAATTAATTTTACCGTAAATAGAGTTTTGGTTGTCTATCTTGGAATATGATTAATGAGCTTGTGCACTTTGCTGACATACCACATATTCACAGCATTTGGCTCTTTGTTGTTAACCAGAAAGTGTGGATCAAAACTTTATCCTCCAATCAATGCATAAGCAATTTATTAAACACTTTGGTTTAACGCTGGGGTAGAAACGGCAAACTATGCAAACAAATCTTGATATAATGGTTTGCAACCCATCAAGTAAACCTTCGTGTGATGTAAGAGTGCCTAAAATCAGGGTCCGAACCCAACAATACAAGCCCGATAAATTGCCCATTTAAAAAAAAGGAATTAGGTCTAAAAGATAAAACAGTGGCAAATGGGACTAAGTGTAAAGACAGGCCCGAGTTATGCCCATTTTAAATCAACTTAAGCCTAAAACCCGACCGTATCCGAAAACCCCACCAGACTTACAACTCTGAAGCATTCGGTCCAGATTACAATATGAATAGATTCGAGCTGTTTGGCCACTTAGACGTGGTCATGGGGGGCATACCGCGTCGCCAACAGACCTGTTTCATTTAGACGTCAAAATTTGGGAGCGTATTTTTTTCTTATTGCTTGCTGGCTAAGGATTTGCAGCCGTAAAATAGCTAGAATACCATGTCGGTCACATTTTTGTTTTAAGGTATGGGGATTTTTATGCGTAGCGGCTAAATGCGTCAAAGAAACTTCTGGCAAACTTCATTTTGACTGCGAACAATTTCGTCGTAAAACATTAACATAGTAAAACACACACCTATAGTAACAAATGAGGCACGATTTGCTACAATTCGTCGGTATTATACTGTTATTTTTCGAATTATGACTAAAAAATACATATCTGTCATAGTAGCCTTACATACTTAGCCCCCCCCCCTTTTCGAATTATGACTAAAAAATACATATCTGTCATAGTAGCCTTACAGACTTAAATGTTAGTTTACCAATTGCTGTAAACATAAAGAGTGCTGTTTGTGTCCCAACTTCATAAACGAATCACCGAATTCCTCATTTGCACGCATTCAAAAGCAATTTCGACAAACTCGGCATCATAATACACTTGATATGTTTTCGGTTTTCACTATGTAAGGAGAAAGGATCTATTGCCGCCGGCGCGAATCACCTATGCAATGATCAGAAAATGTTACGCAGCCTATATGAGCACATATACTTACAGCCCTTACTTCAAGCCAAACGACTAAATAATAATCATCTGGCTCTCATTCCATTTAAAATACGTAATTTTGTGAGTAAAATTTTTCATATTCGTTATTTATCAAGGTACATGATACAGTAGATTTGAAACATATGCCAGAACTCTATAGGCTTATGCTTTGTTTAAAACAGCTAAACGTATGTAAAGTTCGACGTTTTTTTAGTCTTATAATAAGTCTAATGAAAATGTTAAAACATGCACCACGATCGCCACGAGACACCATTTGGGAACCGTTGGGCCCATTTTCACGCTTCAAAAAATACACCTCCGTGGGCCGTTTTAAAAATTTTCGTAACTGACTTTACAAAAACAAGATCTTTATATACCTAACCGCATACAACTAAAAACCGATTTCAGCTAATACCACGTACTACCAATCCTCAAACATAAACCTCATTGCATTGAACCGACAATCGCATCTGTGATATTGTTTGTGCATTGGTATCTTCTTGCATTGCGTTCAGATCACACAGTCATCTATATGTTGATGCGTGCTCGATAAGCGCCGGAATTGAACGACTTCATCACTTCCGTAAATGCGCGAGTGCGTTTAGCTACATCAGCTCGATCTGGTATATTGCTGTTATTTTCTGATGGGTAATGTTTATGTGTTTCTGTGACCTATATCATTTTATCCAAGATGGGTTTGTGTTTTTTAAAACGGTTTGAAAAGTCAATGCAAAACAGAATCAAACTTACAAGCACAATTTGGATACTTTCCAGTCGGGAACTGGACTTTTATTTGTATTTACTATGACATAATATGAAACTGATTACTTTTTTGTGTCAAAAAATGATTTACATATGTTGTGCTCGTTATTTTGATTACGCGCCCATGAGGACAATATGTCTGTTTTACTTTTACATTAATGCTGCTAAAATACTTTTGCAAAAAACGAAAGTTGTAACGTTACATGTTTACTGGATTACTGATTATGTCATATAAAATACGCCCCCTCCACTGAATGTAACTTACTTATATTTCATAGTGAAAGTCAACACATTACTTCACTACACAACGACATGCGCAAATCGGATTTTTTAAATTTGCGCCAGGGTTTTGGTTTCACACAACGCATTTTTGCAAATGGCTTTCACGCGCCTTATGACGTGGGTACGAAACCAGCGAGGAAACGTTTAACGGAAACTCGTGTCGTACGGACATTTTCGTAACAGCCAAAAGTTGATATTATATTAGGCTCTTACCCCCCCCCCTTACTGGATTACTGATTATGTCATATAAAATACGCCCCCTCCACTGAAAGTAACTTACTTATATTTCATAGTGAAAATCAACACATTACTTCACTACACAACGACATGCGCAAATCGGATTTTTTTTTAATTTGCGCCGGGGGTTTGGTTTCACACAACGAATTTTAGCAAATGGCTTTCACGGGCCTTATGACGTAGGTACGAAACCAGCGAGGAAACGTTTAACGGCCCCCCCCCCTAATGTCAAACTGCCCTAAAATGCCTTGTTCAAGACCAATTGTCTATTATGTTTGTTGTCTTGGTCTTTCCTGAGGCTTTGAAGTACAGGCCTGCCAATCAAACTTTCGGACCCAAACGGGCTTCTCAAAAACGATTGGGGTTCGGGCCAGGTTTCGGGGTTGTACTTTTGGATTCGAACTTCAATTTCAGGCTCGTTTACAACTCTGACAAACGCTATGCAAGAAAAACATTATTCGCAAGACCCCCCCCCCAAACTCGTGTCGTATGGACAATTTCGTAACAGCCAAAAGTTGATATTATATTAGGCTCTTATACCACGTTGTACATACACCAGAGTTGCAAGTCGGGCCTGGCTTTACACTCTGTGTCAGTATTGTTTTGAATAAATTCAACTAGCTAAGTAGCCAGTTGCTGAATCTGACCTAATGTCAAACTGCCCTAAAATGCCTTGTTTAAGACCAATTGTCTATTATGTTTGTTGTCATGGTCTTTCCTGAGGCTTTGAAGTACAGGCCTTCCAATCAAACTTTCGGACCCAAACGGGCCTTTCAAAAACCATTGGGGTTCGTTTCGGGGTTGTACTTTTGGGTTCGAACTTCAATTTCAGGCTCGTTTACAAAACTGATACTCGCTATGCGCATTATTCGCGGCAAAACTATCGCAATTATATTTACGTTAGTACAAGCTAAATACAAAGATTTTCGTTCAAGCCGAGATAACGAAATTACATTTGGAGAATGTTAAATGATGATACAGCTTTCGTATCCAGCTTTACAACATATATTTCTTGCAGTGGTTGGCCTTGTAAAACAACCTCGCATTTTACAAAAGTGTTGCGTCTCAATTACTACCTTCTGTTGTTTGTTTTGGTGCAAAAACCTCTTACAAGTTTCGTTTTCATAGATTGGTACAGATCATGATTTCTGAAATGGCGTACCACGCAATAAAGTTTATCCCTTATGCTTATGGATTTTTGGGAAACGCTTTTATACCATGACGTTATGTGTCTATCATGTGCGCGAGTCCCTGAAAGACTTTTATCGTCGGTTCAAATACCACCGCAAGCTAGATTTTTGAGTATGAATAAGAAGTGATCGCTGGTCTGCGTGAATGCTTCAGGGCTGATCCCAGTACGTAAGTATGTTAAGTACACATTATTCGACAAAATTTGCTTCTACTTTGACTTTGTATTCTTCAGAAATTCTTGTCATTGGATTCTATTAAAATGCTTGCCGTTGTTTACTTGAAACAACTTGAACCGCAATCCTGGCGAATCAAACAACAAGGGGGTGTACGCATTTGTTTTGTGTGGTGTACGCATTTGGCATAGAGGGGGTGTTTTTCCTGTGTCATTGCAAACCTACGACTTCAGTCCGGTTTAAAGTGGCTTAACCAGGTTTATGTTGTTGTCAACGTTAACTGGATGTGCCTCCTCTGTATCCCACCTTCACAGTAGGCAGTTGTGAACGCAGTTTGTATTGTTTGGTGCGTGTTAAAAAACACATGGTTAGATAAAGCACCAACAACGAATTGTTTCTACTGGAGTGTTCCTATGACGTAACGGTGATTATGTCACATAGCGGGATTGTCTCTAGTCACATGACCTAGTTTTTTAGTTGTAAGCGAAGAGAAATTCCCAAACCCGAAGCCCGACCCAAACCCGAATCGTTTTTCAGTCCTTTTGATCGACAAGCCTATAATAAAGAAGACACATAGAATATTACAATAGTGTACAATATTATACAATGGCTAAAACAAGACGTTTTAGGGCTGTTGGGCATCCAGCAACTAGCAATGTTGATCAAAACATAATTTATATCAAAAACAAATTATGAACACACAATGAACAGTCAGGCCCGAGTCAATCCCGTTTGTTAACACACCGAAGCCCAAAACAACGGGGCTTTGTTATTTTGATTACACGCCCATGAGGACAATACGTCTGTTTTACTTTTACATTAACGCTGCTAAAACACTTTTGCAAAAAAACAAAGTTAACATAATATGTTTACTGTATGACCGATTATGTCATAGTAAATACGCCCCTTCGATTTTAAGTACTTATCTTTCCTAGTGAAAATCAACACATGACTTCACTGCACAACGTCATGCGCGAATCGGATTTTTTAAATTTGCGCCGGGGTTTTGGTTTCACACAACGCATTTTAGCAAACGACTTAGGCTTTCACTCGCGTGATGACGTAGATACGAAACCTGTGAGGAAATGTCGTACGGACAATTTCGTAGCAGCCAAACGTGGCCAATACATTGGGTATACCATGTTGTACAAACGCTATGCGTATTAATCGCGTACTAAGTTATAGCAATTATAATTGCATTAGTTCAAGTTAAATGCAAAGATTATTGTTCAAGCCGAGATATCGAAATCAATTTTAGAGAATGTTAAAATGATGAAATAGCTTTCGTATCCTACATTATAAAACCTATAGGTGTTTTGAAATTGTTGTCAAAAACCTCGCATTTTACTGAGTGCTGCGTCTCTTTATTATCTGCTGTTGTTTGTTTTGTTCCGAAAATCGGTCACAACTGTCGTTTTCATACATTGGTACAGTCATGATTACACAAATGGTGCACCACGCAATAAAGTGTATCCCTTATATGTCTATGGCATTTTTAGTAAAACGCGTTTATACCATGACATCATGTGTCCATCCCTATCGTATGCGCGAGTCCCGGAAAGACTCCTATCGTAGGTTCGAATCCCACCACAGGCTAGATTTTTCTAGCACGCGCCTTGCCTTATGCTTGGGTGACCGACTGGATTCAGTATAGCGCCTTCAATGGGCCTAGCGTACTATGATTTATATATCAGTTTGCCGTGATCGCTGGTTTGCATTATAGTGCTTCAGGGCTGATCCTACTACGCAAGAAAGTTCAGTACACATTATTCGACAATATTTGTTTCTACTTTGACTTTGTGTTCTTCAGAAATTCTTGTCAATAATAAAACTGTTTGCCGTTGTTTTATTAAAACAACTTAAACCGCAACGCCGGGCAGATCAACAAGATGGTTGGTTTTGCGTGGGATACAAATTTGGTATTTTTGCCGGTATCATTACAAACCTACCAGTTCAGTCCAGTCTAAGTGGTTTAATCAGGTTCATTTTGTTTGCCAACGTTAACTGGATGCGTCTCCTCTGCAGCCCACCTTGACTGTAGGCAAACGTGAACTCAGTTTGGACTGGTTGGTGTATGTCAAAAAGGTTGTAGTTACGGGTACACATACTTATGCTGATGATTAGTATATTAATGTGTCTCTTTAATATAGTTTACCACCTAAATGTAAAATCGCATATGGTTACATAGAGCGTCAACAACGAATTGTTTTTACTGGAGTTCTCCTACGACGTAACGGTGATGATGTCATATAGCGGGATTGTCTCTGGTCACATGACCTTGGTTTTTAGTTGTAAGCGAAAGAGAAATTTCCAAACCCGAAGCCCGGCCCGAACCTGAATCGTTTTTCAGGATCCCCTTTATGCCCGAAAGTTTGATCGACAAGCCTATCATAAAAGTAGACATACTGTGTACAATAATAGACAATGGCCTAATCAAGACGTTTTTTATGCTGTTCGGCATTATGTTGTATCCAGTAACTTGCAACTCAGCTGATAATTTATAGTAAAAACAATTTATGGACACACAATGGACAACCAGGCCCGAATCAATCCCGTTTGTTAACATACCAAAGCCCGAACGCTTCCGAACCCGTCCCGAAAAGTTCAAAATCATGATAATCTCGCATCGTTATGTCATCATAACCAAATCGCGTTTCTCCCAATAGTCATGCCAGAAGGACCATGTTTTTTTCAAGATTGAGTTTAGTTTCGAAAGCACTATGTACTTCAGCACGTCATTTGTACGTCAATCCTTTGTGTCATTTCGAAAAAGAGAAAGAAAACAGGAAATTGCATTATCTTGGATAATTTCCGTGACCATTAACTTAAAAATTGTCGTCCTAATAATTGGATATTTCCAGCTAATATTGATTTTAGTTAGAAATGTAATGTTGTAGCCTTTTTTATGTTGATTTTTTGCTAAGTTAGAACACCTCTTTTTATATTTAGCCCTGTCGATAGACACATTTAGTATTTTAAGTCATTGTGGTTGGAAAACTATAGTATATTTTAGGCCTAAACAAGTCCAAATTCATATACATGCCCACCCGGAAATTGTAACTGTCGAATTCCACACTATGGTAGACATGCCCACGTGAAGATTAACGAATGTTCAGCTCCCAGCAACTATAATTTATGTTAAAGAAAGTAAATTACGACAGAACTATGGCAGGGCTGAATTACTGGTCTGATTAATTTTAAATTTTTAGTGGAAACCCGACCCGAAAATTCTTATCGACAAGTTGCATCTCAGCATGGGATAATTAGTGCAGTTTTGTGTTGTACTTGCGTCATATATACGTCATGCTTCCGGTTAGTCTGTGTTACGTAATATCGAAAAGTTGAATCGTGGTTTTTTTGTTGGTACTTATATGTTAACCTATTTACCGCTACAAATAAAGATAAAATCTACATAATCCGTTTATTAACGCACAAACAGTAAAACAATGTGCAAATATAAACTGCTCATAGTGTATTCATAAATCATAAGTCACCAGGGCGTTTGAAATATTAAAGCACTATTCTAATGTACTAAATAGTATGTAAACTTCCAAGTCTTGGCTAATCCATCCTTTGTTCGTGACACATATATTTTAGCTGAGTCATTCGAATTTTAAAATAAACAAAAAGTTAAAATACAGTAATCTAACTAAAAAGATAAAAATAAGTGTTCGATTATTAAATTGGTTTACAAGAAGAACTTTTCATAATTATAACAATTGCCCCTCCAGTTGGCGGGATACTTAAAATAAAAATTTGAATTATCAAAATTTTCATGCTTAAAACTGATAAATCCCCCCCCCCAAATAAACAAAAAGTTAAAATACAGTAATCTAACTAAAAAGATAAAAAGTAAAACCATTAAACTATTAGTAGTGTAAAAAAAATATTTTGAAGGAACAAAATTTAAGGTTTTGCTGCGATCAAAACAGTGGATTATAAAACATACGTGAAATAAACGAAATTTTTACAAAAATGTCCGATTATTTTTAACCCCCCCCCCCTTAAAATAAAAATTTGAATTATCAAAATTTTCATGCTTAAAACTGATTGTAAAGATGATGATTGGTTTTGATGCAACATGACATATTGGTACCGAATTTTAACGTGACAGGAATAAATAGGCCCATATATGAATAAATGCTCGGATAAAAGAACTTTTTTACTTTTCTAAAAATTTGCTGTGCATTGTCTCTGAAACAGTGTTTCATCCTTACACAAAAAACGCCTAAATAAACCTCTAATGTTTCATATATCTGAACTTAATTAAGAGATTGTCAAATTAACTATATTTGCTACTAAGAAAAGCGCTTGTAAATTTAGCTATAAGTGGTACCAAAGAAAAGCGTTTATATGGCAATGTAGTTTGGGACTCGAGATGGTAGGAGAAAGGTGTACGGGTGTTCCATCTCGCAATTTCTTTCCTCCAAGCGTTTCTCTAGCGCCTCCAGTGATTGTCGATATTCTTTCTGCATTTCCAAAACTGGGGCTTCGGTAAAAAACTTTTTCCGATAATCACCAAGAAACACCTAGATGCGTAATTAACAAACATTTACTAAATCTTGTTATGTTATCTGAAATGATTGAGCAACACCATCGAAAAAATGCTTTTCTAAAACAATTATTAGCGGATTTTTTAACAGAAGAACTGCTTTATTGTCTGATATTCTTGAACCTAAATAACGCAGTAATTAAACATGCAAATTGTCATTTATGGGACACCAAATGTTCTTAAACCCTTTAGTCTTGATTATCCTTTAGGCGTTTTTAAAAATAAAGTTTATTCTCCAACATTTGTTTAAGAAACTTATCCCTCAAAACTGTTGCAAAGACAAGGCCTTAGCCGTGCCTTGAAAGTTAATTTGTTTACAGTATATCAGCACTGTTTTCACGTTCAAGAATGTCAAGTTAACTTTCTATATTTGTCAAATTTGGCCTTTGGAAGTAATCGGCAGTGTACGTGAGTTACGTAAAAGAACTATGGACATATTCAAGTTAATCATTTTCACAAATGTCAATCTTGTGTACTATCTTTACCCCAAAGGCGAGCCAAATTTTACCAATAAAAGTTATTATTTTACTGATTGAGAATTTCTGCAATTCAGTGACATTTCCTGTTACAACCACTACAAGTTTACATTGCATTGCTCTTACGTCATTTGGTGTAAAGGATGAAAGAGTAAATCCCAAAGCCACTGAGATTGACGCCATAGTGATGTCAGGAAGTGAATCAATGATACGTTTCATGTTTGCCTAAAAGCACAAATAATATCAATTTGACATATACCAGTAAAACTTTTTTTTTTCTGCAATTTAAAAATACTTTCTGTACAATATTTGTCTGAAACTTTTTGGTAACTCATTAGCTCTAGGGCGGTCAGTAAAATAGTCAGTTGTTGTTTGTTTTTTAAACCTAAATTATTGTATATTGTAATCACAGTTTGTTGTTTTCAAAAATTACTTATTCTCATGGTTGACTTTAATCAAATTCAAAATCTTTAACTACTAACTAAACTCAATAAAATTACTCAAAACTCCTATACTTTGATTATGAAACCAACAGTATTATCTGTAATTTAACGAAACAAAAATGATCTGAGATCTCAACATTAGTAAAAACAAACATATTTGATCACCTCTCCTTTCTTGTGAGGGCACATTCTCATAGCCAGTGGAGCATTGGGAACAAATCTGTAGTTAGCAAACTGTCCGAAGTTGACTGCTGCGTGTTGCACGGAACTCGTGTAAATTACGATTGTGCATATCTCAATCTGTGAACATAATGATAAGCTGATTTAAGCTGTGTTGAAGCAAAAATGATAGACCAAAATGTAAATTTAGTGTTTCTTCCATTTCATGTTTTCTGTACAATTTGTATGTTCCAAGGTTTTCAGTAAAGCGCTACATATACCATTAGTAATTTTTTATGCATACTTTGGCAAAAACTTACAAAAGTGAGTAAGTTTTTGTCAAAAACCATTACCGTTCAATGAGTTCAAAGTCAATTATGATTGGTCAAGTAGGAAAGTAAGTGTTTTTTTTCTGTCATACATGACCACAAAACTTAATTTTATATTTAGATTACAAAATACTGTACTTACAAGTTGTGAAATTGTCGTTATACCCCCCCCCCCCCCCCCCCCCCCCCCCCCCCCCCCCCCCCCCCCCCCCCTTTTGTCATCCCCTTGCAGTCTCCATCAAGCCATCCAAACCCTTCTACCGCTACGTCATTCGCCCATGCTTGTAATTCCGTATCCTGCACAACGTCCTGCAATGCAACAAAATTTTCATCAACATTTGTTCATACCATCGGTGTTTGCGTTAAACCGACCTTTATACTAGTGCTAATGCAAAGTTCTTAACCTGAACTTATTTATCCCCAATAGGGTAAGCGTGACATGTTTGGGGTCAAGTAACTAAAAGCCTATTTTCAATAGAAAATCTTTGACATCAACCAAGGGGTAAACGAAAGCATAAAGGTAAAGGATCTCTATCGGTGCTTTAAATGCTTCTTAAATTGTTAAACATTCTGAAACTTAAGTGTTTTTGGTACATATATTAAACTCTATATGAATTTGTATGAAGACATAGTAACTTTGGGTCTGATTGATTGCCTCCGTAGACCCTTCGTACAAGCACAGAAGCCTGACAGTTTGCCAACCAACGCGTGTCTATGTCTTTTGAATAAAAGGTTGAATACTCCAGCCAAATCATACTTTATATTTACCTGGTCGCATTTGTAGTAAAACTTGATGACGCTTCCCACATAATGCTCCATGATGTTCCACAGACGAAGTGCATCGTCGCGGTAATGATATTCCGGAAGTAGATCTCGGTTGTCTGTTCCTATGGTTACATGGCAAAGTAATTCAACAAGAGTTAGGCGTTTCATCGACATGAGCAGCGCTACAAAAGTCCTAACTAAGCACGAAACGACTCCCAGTTAAAACAAAATCTAGGCAATAAACTAAAAAGGGGAAGCATCTAATCTAGATGGTAAACATGTTTAGACAATGTACTGTTAGACGAATAAAATAAAACAAAATAAAAATAAAAATATGTACATGAAAAAAACTTGAACAGTACCTTATGTTGAAGGAAACTTACCTTGCTTCTTAAGGAGTTTTGGAATATTAAGATTCTCAAGTCGGAATGTTTTGTACCACTTTTGGACAGATGATACACCAGCTTAACAGAATAACATAACGTTATGGATCGTTAAGGGAAGAATTCGTCGAAAAAGGTTGGGAACTATTGACTTACACAAAGCCAGAGCTTGATTGGCCATAGCATCGTGGGTCAATAAAGTGTTCCTCGCATCAGTATTAATAGTAGGCACAGTCTGAAGATGAGGTCGCAATAATTTGTAGAGAGGGTGCGACGAAGGAAAGCAACGGAACATCGACACCGCGAAAGTCTCCATAACCGCATGACAGTACAGGAAATGATACTGCCACTAAAACATATAATAAAACCCACTTAAATGCATTGTACTGTTGACTTTTTGTGATAATACAACAGGCCATGTTATGGTCTAATACGGTGGTGTTAAAAATATAGTAGGTGTACTTGGAATGGTGTGTTAAAAGTCTTCTGGGGAATATTATGTTGCCCACAAAAACGCTCTGTCGACTTACTAAATGTGTTACTAAATTCTTGTATGGTTAAGAATACTCGATAGCCACTTTTTGCATTTTTAGAAAATCATGCGATATTCCAAGAACATTAGCCGGTACGCGATTGGGTAAAGAATATGAATCAATTTGAGTTGAAATCAATTCGTTGGCCGCAAGTGTTGCAAGTTAGTCGGCTTTGGGCAAGTTTTACTCGTTTTAAGCGACTTTACGCGATCGATACTAAATTATTGTTGTTAACTGTTGGTACTTAAGAGTCATCGTAACTGTTTGAATTGACCTGCAACACTCGTTGGATTACACCCTAGTCTTGCTAAAAACTCAGTGCTCAGTACAAAAAATACTCGTCCTTTGCAATAACGGACTCTTTACATTATTTACCTGATGGGCGTTGGATTGGGTACTCCGGAAATAAATCTTTGCCAACATCCAGTCAGCTTTGCTGTCAGCAGGAGTAAACAGGTAATCTCTATCCCCTGGAACTAGCTGAATAGCGATAGGAACGATTTTTCCGTCCGAGCGTACATAAAACAAAGCAACAGCGCTACAACAGTGAAATCTCTCCTTTGTTTTTGGATGTGCGTTCCTTTTTATTCCATTCATCATTTTGCTGTAATCCCCGATGTAGACTCGGCCGATCTAAAAGCAATACAAACATGACGTAAGCTACTATGAAGGAAGGACTAACATCGCTTAACATGAAATATCTTTTGCCAAACTAGATTACGCAGAATGTTGGTTTCCACATTGCAAAAAATTAAAAGATTTGTAAAGTAGTATGGATTTACTATTTTACATTCAATCTATGTTTGGAACAATACACACAAATCTGTTCATAAGTTTAATGCGGAAAATAATGGCCCAAATAAACGTAAAAGCGACATGCTATATGAATAATTTTCTGTATTCTAAATTAGCCTAAAACCGCTATTTGTAAGTAAGTTTCTGACATTTTTTTCACTTTATATGTTTACCTGCATTTCGGATTCCAAAGTTTTTCCTTCCCTTAAGAACTGCGCTACGTCATCGTTGGTGACGTCAAAGCCTGATGGAAGTTCGCAACAACGCTTGAAGTGGATGGGACTTACCCCGTTCAATGTTTGACGTCCCATTCCTTCGTCTGTTTCCCAACTACAAAAACATGTTTAGATGACTAAAATTTTTACCACAAAGGATTGGCTGTTTAAAAGCAGGCAGAAAGTAGGTTTAAAAACACTGTAAATCGTCTGTTTGCTTTTGACAAAATCTAAACATTCATCTTACGTTGAAACGACTGTCAATATGTATAGGTTAAATACTATGTGTACTTGTATTAAATAGAACTAGGACGTTTCCAGAGAAACAAAAAAACGTTTCTGTTATATCCTTAAAGATATAGATGAATAGCTGGATTCAGCCCTGAAGCGTCGATGCAGACCAGCGATCACGGCACACTAATATAAATTGTTATAAACTACACCTTGCCATGTGGTGAATGCTTGGTGACAGGCTTATTCGCTATAATGACTTCAATAGGCCTGGTGTACTATCGTTTCTATTACATTTACAGTATTAAGCTGCAGACTATAACCCCCCCCCCCCCCCCCCCCCCCCCCCCCCCCCCCCCCCCCCCCCCCCCCCCCCCCCCCTCATTTATAGGTGGAAACAGTGTGCACTGTCTGCAGCTTATCATTTTGGCTCTATGCCTTTACATTTATAAGTTAGTATTTGTTTCGGACAGAAGAAATTTTTTGTTGATCAATTTCGTTTTGCTCGGTTTACCCCTCTAAGTAGTTGGGCACTTCGGTCCTTCGTAATTTGTTGTGAGAATAAAGTCTCTTGAATGATTCAAAGTCTTTAATCGGTTGGGAAAAGTCTAAAATATACGGTCAAATTTTATTGTAAAAAAACAACTTCTTTTATTGACATGGAAAACAGTGCTTTTTTTTAATAAGTTATGTATTTTACAATTGTACAAACGCTATACTTTATACCCAACGCACTGCACAAGAAAGGATGACCTTAGTATCTCAAATATGATACAAAAACAATGTACAAAATTGACCACTCACCTCCTAATAGATTAAGCACTGCTCCCATACCAGCCCC
The DNA here is from genome assembly GCA_003260075.1 of Phallusia mammillata. Taxonomy (NCBI): domain Eukaryota; kingdom Metazoa; phylum Chordata; class Ascidiacea; order Phlebobranchia; family Ascidiidae; genus Phallusia; species Phallusia mammillata. Next base: position 93,969 of record QLIY01000315.1, read on the forward strand.
AATGCCTTGGAAAACAAGATGCTTTAACCTGGCTTGCTCGAACTTAAAAATCTTCGGTAGTTTTGTGTATGACTCCCACTTCCCATATCGGGGTAATCCCCAACCCACCGTTCCTTCCACAGGCGTTTCGGCCCAATCAAAGTTCACCTTGTTCCTTTCAATCTCGCGTTGCCGAAGAGATCGTATGTATCGGTTCTTAATTTTGTGAGTGAGCTCGGCTAAAAAATAAAGATGTTTTTGTATCAGTATATGGCTGTGGTTTTGTAACTTTTTCGCCAATTCCCTTAACAATTCACAGCATTCATTCCTGGTCGCTAATAGACTACATAGTAGATGCTAAACCATACAAAGATCATTTAAAATGGTGTCCTATGTCAACTTCATATTACAAGAGCTTAAGTGTCTGTTTACTAACCACATGCAAAAATTAAAGTAAATTTCTCCACTCAAGTTTTAAAATCCTCCCCGGTTGGGAACCACTGGCATATGATATGCTAAAAATCAAATACGACTTAATTCAGACATTTAGTTTTAGAAAGAGAGGGCGTTCTTTAATTTTGCTCTATTGAATGAAAGTAAATTTATAATCCAGTCAGATTACACTAATGTGATTTGTACAAAGATACTCTGGGAAATGCCCTGTCAAGTCCCAACTTGCATAGTTTAGAATCAGCGATGAAGTTTATTAGGGAGGAATAAAATGTTTTGTATTGTAAGGGGAGGAATTCGTGAAAAAAAGGTTGAGAATCACAGGTCTAAAGGTTATGTGTCTGTTTGCATTACACAATTGTAGTTTTTTTACCGCTACCAGTAAAAAACATTTTTTTTTTGGAAGCAACTAACCCACCTGTCCCTCTTGCGAACTCTCTGTCTCCTTCTATCCAATCTTGAACGACAAAACACACCTCTTCGCCTTTATAGTGGACTGTGATGGTTTCGCATAACCATTCGTCTTCTTTAAGAAAGCCTTCTAAGCCTGAACACGAATTTTAAAGTTTAAGATTTGGCCGGTAAACGTGAGACCTTATAGGTACAAACAGTGTGCACTCAGTGGTGGGATTCAAATTTTTTGTCAGCCGGTTCTGTCACAAAAGTCATATTTTTCAGCCAGTCCCGTTACAAAAATTTGATTGACACTAACCAGTAATGCTAACCGGTTCGCTGATCTCATGAAAGTTCGTGAGACGGTTCTATAGAACCGGTGCGAACCGGCTGAATCCCATCACTGTGTGCACTGTTTTCAGCTTATTTTTCTAACAAATTAAAAACAAAGACACATTTTTACCAAGTCCAAATAATAATATGTTCTAACATGCTAGTCAAAATTTCGAAATAATTAAGGACGGTATGGCAACCCTGGAAATAACTACTTTACTGTTGCATACTTATTCTTATAATGCACGGTGGCCCAACGTCCCTTGCTTGTATGCGGAAATGGTCAACTTGGCCCCTTTCGTGGTCGTTTCTCAAGAAGTTGTCGAGTTTCTTCTTCTCTGTACATTTCCCGTCCTCTCCGACCAACATGATGTAAACAGTTGCGTCTGTCCCAGCATCCATATAATCATCTGCAGTCTGATATAAAGAAACATCTGGTTTTCGAGTATACATTGTGGTAATTGTGTAGTAGCAGTCTCAATGAAACAACCTACAATTTAATAAATTATAGTACGCCATGCAGGCCCATTTGCATTATACCGAATTGGCCGATCAGCAAGCGTTATGTCATAAGGCATATGACAAGGCATGGGTCCGATAAATCTGGTCCACGGTGAGAAAAATTTGTTCCAGTCCACGTCTTATATGGTGAATGCTTGGTGATTCGGTTTAACGACTTCAATGGGCCTGGCGTACTGTGGTTTTATATATGAGTATGCCGTGATCAGCATGAACGCTTCAAGGTTGATTACCTTAAACAATACGTTCATCTTACAATTTAGTTCAATTTTAGTCTACAACTAAATTGGTGTTTTATCCAGCTGATGAAAAGTAAAGGTCCTATGAAGTAAGTCAGGGGTGTCCAAAGTGCGGCCCGCGGGCCAAATGCGGCCCGCAGCTGTTTTTTCAAATTGTATTCCGTATGGCCCGCCATCGTCCGGATTAGGTTTTTAGGATTTGGCGACTTGCGACTTCACGTAAATGCCTTCCATGGAACTTCATTTCCCGGTAAAAAGGAGTGTACATCGTGCTGACGCAACAAAATCCCACAATTCCTTAAATCCCGTATATTTGTGTTGTAATACTAAAAAAACGTTGGTCCACGGGCGTCTTCACTTGGTAAAAATTGGCCCCCATTGAAAAAGTTTGGACACCCCTGACTTAAGTTGATCTAATAATATACTGATGATGCCGTAAAGTCGAAATATATATTCTTTAATGCTTTTTTGAACCAAATACTTATATAATGCTTTTTATGAACTAAAATCATTAGACATAAGGTTCATTATAGACTTCATCCACAAAGCAACGAACTGGGATATTTAGGTTAAGTACCGGTTGATCTTTTCGCTGGAAGCGTTATTAGGCAATGACTTTCTCAAAGTTATATTTACTTTTATTTGTATTTTTTTTTAAATTCATCAAAATGTACACGGGTTGTAAACTTTACCAGATTTTGCCAAATCAAAAAATAACAGATAACAAATTCACCCGTTAGTTGTAAAAAAACAACCCCGATGGCTAGGCTTTATCCTAAAGAGTCGTTTAGCAGTCTTTCGTGTTGTCACCACAGACAAATCATTACTCACTCATACGTTTGTCGAACAAAGGATTTTTACGTAACCTGTCTCGAGTCGCGAATGGTAAGGGGAAGGGAAATGTTTGTTTTGATTTAATGCCATTATTCTGTAAACACTAAACGCATGTTGGGTTTTAAAGTCCAATCCCAAACAAGTCTGTACTATTTAGAAGTACAAAAAATATATTTTTCTTTTGCAAACAACTGCTTACCTTTACCGTAACTTCGTATCGAATTGTGGGTTCGTTTGAAACTTTCGACTGGCAACATCCCATTTTTGAAATGTACGATTTGGGTTCAATACGGATTAATGTAATTTTACGACAAACTTTTTAATAGTAAACGCCACAATTTTTCCACTTCCTAATTTTACTGCAAGTGTTCTGTTGATAAACCTGTCCCTGTTAATGTAAACCATTAACTTAAATCTGTTGTTAGAAACCATCTCAACGATTTTTTCCTGTTTTCCCTATGTTTCTATGAAACATTGTTGTAAGTGGTCCAGAAAATCAGGCCGAACCCAATGCTGTTGATTGAAAGCCTGTACTAAGCCTAGAAATTGGTGAAATTACAACACAGCTGAGCAGGAGTATGAAGTCAGTAACAAATCAAGACAGTCATTTTATACAATTGTGCTCAGTTGTGTTGTAATTTCACCAATTTCTAGGCTTAGTACAGGCTTTCAATCAACAGAATTGGGTTCGGCCTGTTTAAAATAAAACATAAACCGTTTATCGCAAATTTGTAAACTGAGTACATAGCTTTGTGGGAGATGCAACGATACTCTTATCAACTCTTCTTGCTTTTTGCATTTTGTCACTCCTTCCGCAACCTATGATTCACCAAACTGTTATTGGTCTGCAAATGTAGGCTAAAGCAATGGCTGATTTGTTTTGGTTTTAACGTAACTAAAACAGTACACCAGTGTTTCTTAACCCCGGGCCCGAGGTACCCTAGTGGTTCACTAACAGCGTTTCTACTAGGCCCACATCAAAACCTCAATTCGCGCACAACGAGATTAATAAATCAAAATAATAAAAATAAAATCGTCGTTTTACAGGAATGATAAATGGTGAATATATTGATTCACAACAAACCCAAGTGTAAACATGTTATTTCCATTTTTCAATTCCATGTCATATAATAGGTTAAGTGAGTTCTTCAAGGTACTGCTATACACCCATAAATTAACAAGCAATCGGTTTGTGGCATATGAGCCTCACAAAGTCTAATGGTTTAAACTGCTGCCTCCACATTCCTCTGGGATAAACTCAAGAAATCACTAATTCCCTAATCATTCAATTAATTATCAGCGAAAGAAATATTTCAAGATGTCGTATTCAAAAACAAAGGAATTTAGGACAAAAACAGTAATTAGCAATTAAGTAAAAGTAGAAAAAATATTCCAAACTTAACTAAAATCTTTTCTGGTATACGGCAATGTTCTACAAAAACGCTTAAGTACAACTTGCAACTCTATGTCCGTTCGAATGCCCAAGGTCAAGATCACCATTTTAGTTTGGCCGGCAGTCAAGGTCCGCTGGGGGGGGGGGGGGGGGGGGGGGGGGGGGGGGGGGGGGGGGGGGGGGGGGGGGGGGGGGGGGGGGGGGGGGGGGGGGGGGGGGGGGGGGGGGGAAGTCAAACCCATTGTCATTTTTCGGCCGTTGACTAAACTAACGCAGGCTTGCCTTTTTTCTTCTCTATCCTATCCAAACGTAAAGACAAAAATGGCTTGAGTTACCAAAATCGCAGTGTATATACCAGTGTGTGTGGGGAATTCCTACCGATGTGTTCGGGCAAGTGCTCAATGAAATGAGCGGTGTATGTTATAGGCCTACGACTTACCGGAACGTATTTTTTAACCCTGTTGTAGTGTAGGTACGCGACTTCGCTTTCATTGTGGGAAAAGCTATTAAATAACGGGTATTTGGCATTTTGTCGCTGCAGATTCCAAGTTTCATCCGTTGCATCCATTGTCTACTGCGATAATTACGTACTAACCAAAACTGAGTATTTATCCGCTAAATCAACTGTCAAGTTTTCAACCTAAAACAAGACCTTTTAGCGCATTTTTGTATGAACAAAACGACTTTTGGTAGATAACTGCTTTAGCTTAGCAAATCAACTGTGTGACTTAATCCTTACTTCAAGATTGCCTTAAAATTGCCATTATAGTGTAAAACTCATTTTGATGAGACCTTTTTCAAAGGGTAGAGCGACTAACACCATAACGAGAATCTCACCTCAAAATGATCCTAATTTCCGGGGGGGGGGGGGGGGGGACAGTTAGGACGCGACATTTGTGACGCGAAAGCATTGAGGCGACAACCTTAAGTTTTGTTGGTTGTTTGTTTTTAGTTTTGTAATTTTGCCTACTTTTAAGTACAAAGCATGAACGGGGTGAAAACGGAAAAGGACATGTCAAGCGAGGAGGACGAAGAAACACAATTGAGTGACTCACAGTTCGTTGACTTATTGCAGCAGCTGGAAAATTACACGCCTACGGTAAACTTAATAAAATGTTTTAGCCTCACAGGATTTGCGATACTCTAACAAGTGTTATAGGGAGTTTCACCACTGTTGTTTTCATCTAACAAATTACAATACAATTTTTCCTTTTTTGAAATCCTGTAGTTTTTTAGATATCAACATTTTGTGCTGTTCATTTTTATAACTAGTTATCTGACTAAAACTCATAGTGTTTTTAAGAAATTAGAGATTGTATTAGAGTTCCTCGAGTCTCGATTCTCGAGAAATAAATAAAAAAATTTCGAGAAATATTACGTCACGTATCTTAAACAAAAAGTAACTGCGACAACTTTTATTACATGTATTTTTCGTTTCAACTCACCTCTAGAGTGGACTGGGCACATGACTTTCTTTGCTTCAGAAACAGCGATTTTTAGCATGCGTTGTCACTAAACTTTCACCTTTCCCAGGCAGTAGTCACGCCTGGTTGCGTAAGATCTATAACAGTCACTTCGTTTTTTGATGGTTTGCTAGCGAATCACTACTTGCGATCGCTACTAGAAGCGAAAAAACATACAATCGGAAATTTTTTTGTTTGAAAATTTCGAGACTCTCAAGATTCTCGAGAAATGGATTTTTAATTTCTCAAGAAACAAAAAAGTCGAAAAACAGAGGAACCCTAGATTGTATCAACTGTTGAAATACATTCTATAAATGAATAAATTAACATGAGTCGTTTGTTTGATGTAACACAGTAAATTTTAAAAAAATGCCGGACGCTGCTCTTTTGTTTCCATCTTGTTCAAAGGTTTTACCTGTTAGTTTTATTTTTTCAATTGTTGCTTTGGCCAACATAAACTGTAATATACATTCCACTTTGTTTGCAGATTCCGGATGGTGTAGCTGAATACTACTTGAACAGATCTGGTGTAAACACAACAGACACACGAATGTAAGGATGAATAAATTGCTCACAAACTTTACTATTCCTTTTTTGTGCATGTATACAGTGGTGGGATTCAGCCGCTTTGGACTGGTTTTATAGAACCGTCTCACGAGATCAGCGAACCGGTTAGCATTTCTGGTTACTGTCAATGGATTTTTGCATCTTATCTTATACACTAATTTGAGATCTGGCTGAAAAATCTGACTTTTGTGATAGAACCGGCTGACGAAATATTTAAATCCCACCACTGCATGTAGCCTAGTGATTTCTCAAACTCTGTACTGCTGCACACACAATGAGAAATTTTCAAATGTGCCGCGACATGTGTGCTTTTTTAAGTGGAAAATTTTATGGTGTTTTAGGACTTGATGATGAAATACAGGCATGCATAAGAACATGATGATTTTTTGTCATAAAATCATTCTGAAATTAATCATCTTTCCAAACTGAAGTTTTGATTAAGGCAATATTTTTAATGTCAGTCTGCAAAGTATGCCACGAAAAGAAAAATGTACCACCTGCCCCCCCCCCCCACTTGATGATGAAATACAGGCATGCATAAGAACATGATGATTTTTTGTTTGTTTGTCATAAAAGCATTCTGAAATTAATCATCTTCCCAAAATGAAGTTTTGATTAAGGCAATATTTTTATCGTCAGTTTGCAAAGTATGCCACGAAAAGAAAATTTAGTTTGTTAATGTACCACCTGCTTAAAAAGTTTGAGAACCACTCATGCAAATTGATAGCCATAAAAGCACTGTTTCTAAAAATGAGTTGAAAAATTAAATATTTAATTTGTTTACAGAAGGAAACCAACTGCATTTGTTTCTAAAATTTTATTTAAGTAGCAATTTTTGTTGGAAAAGCTTTTTTTCATCCGCAAACCTTAAATTTTTTGTTCTAATTTACCAGAGTTCGCCTAATTTCACTTGCTGCCCAAAAATTTATGTCTGACATATTGAATGATGCGCTACAATTAAACAAAATGAAGGGCTCTGCTCAAAATGCCAGATCAAGCAAGACCAAGGAAAAGAAGTATGTTACAAATTGCGATAATATCGATAAACTACTAAGTAACAAAATCTTGACCAAAATTTTATATTATTTCAGGTTGCTTTTAACAATGGATGATTTAGTTCCTGTTTTGGCCGACAGGGGTATTAAAGTAAAAAAACCTGCCTACTACACATGACCATATTTCGGTTTAAATTGGATACGAAAGACATTATTAATCATGAGGGAGTGGAAGGCTTAAGAGGTTGCCACCGATTTTTTTTTCTACTTTTACATATTTTGCAGCTTCTTTCTAGAGTGTTTTTGTCCAAATATATGTGCAGTGTATATTTCTGTATTCATATGTGGTAATTTTAGTGGAATTAGCCACTTAATGAAATATCCTTTTTTCTCTGAATTAATCCAAACCAGATTTGTTTTGGTGTCCAGCAGACCGTGACCACATGTCGCAGTCAAAACAGAGATATCATATTCACAATATATATTTGTCAAACTGGCCAGGACAAGTCACACTTATATAAAGGACCGGATTGTGTCTGTAGTTATGTAACTTGATATGCCCAAAGTTATTGTTCTGTCTTGAAAAATACTTTACGCCCTGACAACGTTTTTGCCATTTTCTGCTTGTATAGGTTCTAGAATGTTGAACTTAGTAAAAGGGCATGAAAACCCTTGCCATGCTCGTTTAGTTATATGTGTTAAACTTATGGGTAATATGCTTTAAATGTCAAGACAAATAAAAATGTCGGTTTACTAAATCTAGCCAAAATTATATTTTTTCGACTATCTCCGTGTTTTTCGACATATGGACTACGTAGTTTAGCTGGTTTACCCCCCCCCCTATGGGTAATATGCTTTAAATGTCAAGACAAATAAAAATGTCGGTTTATTGAATCTAGCGAAAATTATTATTTTTTCGACTATCTCCCTGTGTTTCGGCATACGGACTACGTAGTTTAGCTGGTTTTAAACAAAAAAGAAGGCTTTGTACAAATGCATAGCTGATGATCCGAAAAAACATGCAAAAACAATTTTCGATTGTCGTAGTACCCGATTTAACACCGATTTGCAAGACCACACCAAACATCGTTTAAAATTGCTGCTCTTAAAAAGTGACCCGGAAATAAAAATTGAGTAAATATTTTCTGTAACCAGGCCTTAACTTTTATTGCTTGGTTACGATGCCATTTTGAAGGACTGGCCACAACCCAGAAAAAAAGATATGACTGAGTTGTTTAGCCTGCAGTTGCTTTATCTGTAATCATTTTCAGTAGAGGTGTTAATCAAGTAGATCTATTTAGTTGTCCGTTAAACGAGCTTATCTAAATACGCAATCTACTTATAAAACTTCAAAAATATCGGCGCTTAGGGCTGGGTTTAAGGTTTTGTAAACACTATAACATTATAATACTCTCACGTGCGTTTGGCGTGGTAGGCTACTAAGGACCGTTAGTTACCACACCTTAAATCTTGCAAGAATATAGCCTCAAAATAGGGTCTGAATTAGGGTAGTACTAAACACCGTATGGTATCCGCATGTTAACCCCTTGTAAGATTATTAGCCCCAAAAGGGTTGCCCACTAAGACATAGACTAAAAAAGGGGTGTTGGTGGCCAATGCAGGGCGTTTCAAAGTGTTGCCGTAAACGTAATTTGTTTCACAATTATTGACCGGATAAATTCATAAATAAACTCTGGCAGGATTGTCCGAAAGTTTTTGAATAGGGGCCAATTATGCTAGGTAAAGACGCCCGGCGGCCAACATTTTTGGCGATGTTTTAAACCGGAGAATTGGAACACCAATATACGGCTGTAAAAACGTGTCTTTGTTTTCTAAAGTCATGCCGTGTGTTTTCTGCTACGTTCAAAAAAGAAATGGGCCAGCCGCGGGCCATCCAAAAAGACGCCGGGGCCGCATTTGACCCGCGGCCCGCACTTTTGACGCCCCTGCCCTATGGACTTCTTGCTTGGCTTAAAAACAGGATGATAAAACTTAAAAACAGGATGATAAACCATTTCTGGGAGTAGATGAATAGTGTTACAATTTACAATTGTTAGGAATTTGATCCGGAACCGTTGTAGTAACGTAAAAGTTTGTGATGGCTCAGGTTGCTGATTTCAGATTCCTGACGGTAACCTAAACTCAAACTGTCTGTGCCGGTTTTCGCGTTTCCAACGACTGTATTGTTTAAACTGCGTTGCGCTAAGTTGGCTATTGAACAGTAACAAAGCTTAACATGTCATGATTGTGGCTGTTCATTCCTGTTCCCTGGCCACCAGACAGACCACCTATTGTTTCACAAAATAGTAAAGTTTTGTAAAAAGCGGAGCAGATAGCTGGTTGAAAACAAGAATTTGGCAGCAATAAAATTGATTTTTTCGTGTTCGTGAGCTCATGCAACTTAAGTTTTGAAGTAGATTTAATTATTTAACATCATGTTACATCCAATGGTGGGATTCAGCCGGATCGCACTGGTTCTATAGAACCGTCTCACGAAATTTTATGAGATCAGCGAACCGGTTAGCATTACTGGTTAGCCTACTGTCAATTTTTTTGTACAGAACCGACTGGAAACTATGACTTTTGTGATAGAACCGGCGGATAAAAAATTGAATCCCACCACTGGTTACATTTATTCCTTAAAATCTAAGTCAAACTCTGTGTGATTTATATTAGTTCACTTGTACATTTTACTATAGGTTGACTGCTTAGCTGACAAAGAAAATAGCAATTTAAAATGGGAAACGCTTGCGTAAATCCAACTGATCATGAGACAGACGCTGAATACAAGTTTGAAATTAAGGTACATGGTTTGAAAAATGTCCTTGACTGCCTTATGGCAGCATACTTTTTGCAAAAAACGTCGGTTAAACCGGATTTCGTAAATCAGGATCATCACCTAATGTACATATGATTTGTAATGTGGTAAAACTTAACTAAGCGACATCGGGTATTTTCGGACACATTTTTGAAAAAGGTTAAAAACCACTGCTATACTTTATGCAGTAAACCTTTAGTAATCCGGATCTTCGCTTAGCCTTAAGAGACAAATGATTTGTAATGTGGTAAGAGTTGAACTAATCGACATCGGTTAATCCGGACATATTTTTTGGTCTAAATGAGTCCGAATTAACCGAGGTTTACAATACTTAATGTTATGTCAAAAGTATGTATGGCACCGGTAAACAAATAAACAACCTGAACACATTTGCTTTATTGCTTGTAGACATCACACGCGTATCGAGAAGCTGGCACAAGTCTGCTTTCTACAGTACATATTGACTTGGTTGGAGAGAATGGCTCTTCGACCGGATTCCATGAGCTTGACAACTCGTTTTGGCCTGACTTTGAACGTGGCAGTCGTTGCTACTTCAAATTGACGATGAGACATGTCGGCCTGCCAAACATCTTAAGGCTAAGTAAGTAAAAACTACAAATATTTAGCAATAAAAACGCTTAAATTAGTTTATCATCCCCGGGATACATAGGCTAGGCAAAATGCTTTATAGCATTTAACCTGAAAAATTATACGGACCGGTAACAAACTCCTCGCGGACCGGTACCGGGCCGCGGACCGGCGGTTGCCGACCACTGGGCTAGATGACACAGGCAATGTCTGTGATGAGAACCATTTTTAGTGGAAACTAAGTTTTGTTTTCGATTAGGCCATGTATCAAACAAAGTGGACATTTTCTTGTCCACAGAGGTTGAAAATTCGCATATGGATGACGAATGGTTGTGTGAAGATATTGTTGTAGAGCTGGGAGACAGCAAAAGGCATTTTCCGGTGTACGACTGGGTGGAGGACAAAATCGTTCAAGTAACTTCAGGAGGTATAATAGAAATACGAATAACTTAAAAGATAAACTTCTGTTTTCGTGCCTAATAAAATAAGTTGTAGTAAGTTAGCTAATTTCAGGGGTCGCAATAAAGCTTACTTGCGATGAGACATTGCTAACTTGAAACTTGATATGATACCAAGATGGCTATCTTGCGAGGCCCCATTGTCCCAAAAATTTAGTTGCGGAATGTTAGTTTTTTCAACAACGGCGCCCCTTACAAATCAACATCACGCATCTAGTGTGTTATTACTTTATGGTTAATTTAATTTGTAAATAGTCATGCAAATGGCCTTGTAAAACTTACCGCTAATTTAAACGCATTTGAATTATTGCATGCAACATCAAACAGCTGTCTTGCCTCAAAACGTCACTTCAAAGTACGTAAAATCGATGCGGAAACACGAAATCGAGCAGAGCAAGGCTCGCTACGCTTGGATAGTTCGTCCGTCACGTGACGACATCGGCTGGGGGATGCCCCGTTACATGAACGCGTCGGACCCGAAAGAGTTGCCCTTGAGGTTGACGAGAGACGCAGCAAGGCAAGATGATAAAGACAAATCCGAACTTAGCTCAATTTTTGAACTTGTACGGGCTAAACTGCTGAGTAAGTATGCGTCAGCAAAAACAAACTAGCTTACGATGTAAAAATGTTAAAAATCTTGTGTTGCGTCTTGTGTTGAGTTTCAATCTTTTTGCAACTATACAGTTACCCTTTTTCTACCAATTAAATAGCATTGATTCAAAATTAAAACCCAAAAATTCAACAACGGAAACTAACACTTTTTGGAAACTAACACCACAACTCACGGCAGCCGCACATTTGGCTAATTTTCGATAGGTGGCGCAAAGAGCCAAAATCCTATTGAAAACGATACATCTCAAAATATGCTTACAGGTAGAGCTATTGGGGTTGGGGTGAGATATTATCATTAAATATTTTATGAAACTAACCCAAAAACTTGAAACTAATCCCAAATGTTCTTTATGTAAAATTTTCAAACACTTACTTCCCAGCCCAACCCCTATTTAGTACTAAATAAATAATTCCGCTCCTGCGCCACCTATCGAAAATTAGTTAAATGTGCGGCAGACGTGACTTAGCTCTACCGACCTTTTTAACCGAAAATTTCACTAACAATAGTTTGTATGGTTTGACAAAGTTTCTGCATCAAAACGTTTTTTTAGCTATTACGAACCCGATCAAAGAGCTTGACGATTATAAACAGCTTGAAGAAGTTTTTGGCAACGTTAAACAGCACGGTTCTGGCTTTCTAGAAGAGTAAGTATGCTTTTATTTATCCGTAAAGATTTAATAGTTACACCTACTGTTCTTGCAAGTTGCAACCGTTGCATGTCAGTTTACGGCTGAGGCCAATATTTAGCGTAAAAAATTACTATAAAAGAATTTTAACCATGACTATTGCTTTTCGTTACATTTTATATCGGCACACACTATACCTTGTTTCGAAAGGGTTCTAAGCAATTATTAAAATTTAAAAAAAACGCGTATCGAAATTTCTGAGCTTTATCGATTAGTCGAAAACCGATTAGTTTTTAACACTACACGCAAATGCGGTAAGATTTATTAGATTTGGTAAAAACGACATTCCATCTCCAAACAACATTTGACGCAGCGAATACTACGTTTGTTTTTTACTATAATTCATGTAACAGAGATTGGTAACCCATGGCAATACTTGCGATGTAATTTTTTTGAGACCTTCCAACTTTTTTTACAGCTGGAAAACAGACGCAGGCATGGGTCGGCAAATGCTTAATGGCATCAACCCTCTCGCCATGCGCAAGTGCAGTTCTATTCCCGACAGATTTGACGTCACTAATGATGACGTCAGTCAGTATCTTCGTGAGGGAAAAACCCTTGACGAAGAAATTGAGGTTTTAAAATTCTCACGTTTTTTTAGCAGAAAATGTTATTTAAACTGTTGAAATAATTCATGTTTTAAACCGTAGCCAAAATTTCCAGTACTACACTAAATCGGACAAGAGCGAATACCAAATCGTACATATGCCTTTTTCGCACGTAACATAAACGTAAATAAACATTAACCAGTTTCAAGAGCAAATTGTCATTTTAGCCTTGTGGACATTCAATCATTAGCAAAAAACATTAAAGAAAATCGAGTGTGTTTTTTATTCAAAAATATTAAGTCACTTAAAAATGTACACCCACTTTACAAAGACCTCTATAGATACACGACTCAAGCCATTTAACTTTTTTGTATAAGGCTGGCCGCGTGTACATCGCAGACTACGTTGAATACGTCGAAGGGGTTGATAGAACTGAGGGCAATGTATGCTGCGATTCAAGGGCTTTGTTTTACGTAAACGACAACAAGGACTTTATGCCGATCGCTATCCAGCTCGTTCCAGGAGACAGAGATTATCTTTTTACTCCTGCTGACAGCCCCGAAGACTGGATGCTGGCGAAGATGCATTTTCGCGTTGCTTATGGCAACATACATGAGGTAGATAAGTGTTTACCCAAATACGGGTCGCATAAAATTATTGTGGGTCGTATGTTTTTTAAGAAATGAAGCTTGTTTTGGACTCGTTAAATTAAAGGATCGCTGGAGTTTATAAAGTTTCATTTTAGAAATATTTGTATCGCAAATCTTTAGAACTTTTCGTTGTCTTTTTTAAACCAAGACTCACTAAGTTCATCGCAACATTGCGGACCCACATGCTAAACTCGAATTTAAGGCTCAAATGTAATAAATGTTTATTTGACCCAGCATACATGCCTTTCTACTAAAGTTGACAATCGAGTTCGAAATCTGAACGAAATTTTTCAAATGAATATTAAAAAACAAAATTTAACATGGATTTATCTGAAACAACTTGTTCTGCAGTGGATCTATCATTACTTGCACACTCATGCCATGGCTGAACCGTTTACGATCTCTCTGTTTCGTTGCTTGCCACGGGCTCATCCGATTTACAAACTCTTACGCCCTCATCTATGGACAGTGGTGTCCATCAACACGGACGCTAGGGTCACTTTAATTGCCCCAGGAGCTGCCCCAAGTCAAGCTCTCCCCCCCCCCCCCCCCCCCCCCCCCCCCCCCCCCCCCCCCCCCAAGTCAAGCTCTGGCTATTTGTAAGTAATACATTTGCAAAAACTTGATTCTTACATCATTTATGTTTTCAGTATATTACATAGCGTTTAGTAGATTCCGGTTATTTGCATATTCTGTTTTAATGCAATGGTATTGTGAGTCGCAAACAAAGTGTGTTTTAGTTATATTTCCGAATATAAGCATGAACAACTTGGCAAAATGGACATATTTTGACATGACTTTCTTTCATGAAATTTGAATTATCGATATTCTTCGCAGCAGTTTGCGCTTGTGAACATAATTTTCACATGTGGTTGTACATGTGAGTGACGAAATCGCACAGCGGGTAGTGTTACAATTAATCCGTCATATTTTCTTTGCAGCTGCCACAGACATGATCAGAAAATCGTACAAGAACTTCCACATCGACGATTTGAATATTCCCAAGGTTCTAAAGAAACAAGGTACGTCTTAACAACAGCCAATCCTAAATCTGATGAATTGTATTGCGACGTCAAGAGTTGCCAATGATCCCGTGAATACAAAATAGCGCCTGAACCACAAACAAAAAATAGAATATTGTATCTAAAAGAGTAAAGAAACCATGTACACTCTTTGGCTAGGACTGGATCGAATTGCACTAGGCTCTTGCCTTGTGAGGGAATATCACACAATATATTTACCTATTCGGTAGCATACTGCATGGTATCCTATAAGTTTGCCCACAGTAAAAGTAGTTTGTTTTTACAAGTAGCTATTAAGTATTAATAAAGGAAATACCCAGTATAAGCATTGTGCATTATAAAAGCAGTGTATCTTCACTGGGTCACATAATTGTATCTCGATTAGTCAGAACCAATTTTTCCAGGTCTTGATGATCCTGATCAACTCCCTGGATATTACTACCGGGATGACTCCCTGAAACTTTACAAACTGATGGAAGAATACGTTCAAAACTTCATCAGCCATTTCTACAAAACAGACAAGGTGTGATTTGCTTAATTTCATATTGTTAAAAGGAAAATCTCACTAACCTATTTTGATACAAACTTGAAGCAACCATTTCTACAAAACTGACAAGGTTTTTCGTGTTAAAAAGAAACACCTCACTAAACCTTCGAAACTAATAACTTGAAACTTCAAAGGCTGTTTAAGTAATATTAGTTACCTTAACAGCATTGTCAGTTATTGGATATATATAACCCATTTGTAACCAGGTCTATTCGCGTCTTTTACAAGTCTATCAATGTAATAAAGTTCCTACTGATGTCATGTTTACGAACGTGACTTACAAATACTAGCAGAGTTGAATGTTTATTTCAGGACGTGCAACAAGATTACGAACTTCAGGATTGGACAAAAGATGTCGCTAAGGAAGGTTTAGGCTGGGCCGATGGCGACACCAAGGGGATGCCAGAAAAAATGACCTCTGTGACACAACTGGTAGGAAAATAACAGCTCTTACCCGATCAATAACATCCTGGCTGCCTTCACAACAATTCAAGCGTTAGATATAACAGCCAATTTGAAGTCGTTTCTAAATCACACACATACATACAAGTTTGCTTAGTCAACCAGTGTGAGCCAAATCCAAATCGTGATGAATGTTGAATGAACTTAGATCAAATCTTTGCACATTTATGGGGCGAAAAGTCTGTGCTAAAAAATTCAAAATTAAATCTACTTGTTCAGTAACATCTCATACAGACATACACCATGTAGTCAAATGATCGTCAGCGTTTGTTCACGAAATCAAAGGAATGGTTCTAGATTCAAACAACACATGTT
The DNA here is from genome assembly GCA_003260075.1 of Phallusia mammillata. Classification (NCBI taxonomy): domain Eukaryota; kingdom Metazoa; phylum Chordata; class Ascidiacea; order Phlebobranchia; family Ascidiidae; genus Phallusia; species Phallusia mammillata. Next base: position 109,841 of record QLIY01000315.1, read on the forward strand.
AATTACACGAAAAATTCACCGCAAAAAATGTTTTTTGTGTGTAGCCGAGAGTTGTTTTAACCGTCAGTTAATACGGGTATTTTTCTGAGCAACAAAATATTAAGTTAAGTAGGGTCTATTGATGACTTATAATGGGTCCACTTTTTGTAACTTTGGCAAATCCTAACAGAGGTTGGCAACAACATTATATCTGTACTCAGGTGGAGATTTGTACAATGGTGATGTACACTTGCTCGGCTCAACACGCAGCTGTCAACTTCGGTCAATTCGAAATGTACAAGTTTATACCCAACTCTCCAGGTGCCATGACAAGGCCACCGCACAAGAAGGGAGAGGTGGGTAATGTTTGTTTTTAAGTCACGGGATTCGAACCCAGGACCCTTCCGTGTTTGTGTATCAAACAAATTTGACCAAGTAATGATTTTTGGATTATAAATACCTTGGAGATTTTAATCCATGGCCACTTGGTGTAAAGAAAAATGCACGAACAACTTTTTGTTGTTAATAGGACTTGACAGAAAATCAATGTGTTTTTTACCATCCGATGGAAGTCTATGTTTCGGCAAATAAATTTGTGGTTGAAGATGAATTAATGAAATCAATAACAAAATAAATCCAGGATTACGACCCTTTTCTTACATTACAGGCAAACATGGGAGTCATCATGAACAGTTTGCCACAAGTCGACCGGGCTCTTGTGTTCATCACTGTCGCATATACGCTCTCAAGACTCACTGCAAACGAGGTATAAGAATGAGACGGCAGTTATTGCACCCTGTCTGACACTACATGCTGTAACAAATGATGGTTATAAATGAGGTTACAAACGTTAAATGACCCTAATTATATGATTAGTTTTGGAGGAGTATTTTAGGTTACTACGGTTATACACAATATATCGTCACATGCAATCCCATGGCGTCAAATCTCTGCGTAATAACAATATCACTTAAAAAAGTATGACACCCAAAAAGAGTTGATGCTGACGAATCGTGTTCACAGACTTACATCGGAGAGTTTCCGAAGAAGTTCTTTGACGATGAGGGGGTGATCAAAATCCAGGACGAATATACTCACAAACTGAAAGCGTTCGGGAATGACATAGAACTGCGTAACAGAGACCTCAAGCATCCTTACACTTACCTGCTTCCCTCAGATATCCCAAACTACATCGCTATTTAGTATTTTACCTCATAAATGCACTTACCATTCGAGTGGCATTTCAAAGTGTATGAATGTTTGTAAAGTAGTATTTTTGTAGCACGTTTTTGCACAATTGGGTAGCGTTTTGCACATGTATACCTTATTCACTGTTTGCTGTTTCATATTTGCTGTCACTTTTATAGTGTGAAGAAATACACATTCCAATAAGTTCAGTTTTACATTACATGCAATGCCACAGATCACACAAGCAAGGTTCACTTGATCAGGAATACTTGGTTGTGTAAACGTATGAATCTATGTCTGCATTTAATCAAATTCAAAAGCCGTAGGCTGTACAAGAAGCGAAAAAAAGGCCTCGATCCGGGCGTGACTTGACATTCAGCATCATTCATAACAACATTTCATCAACTTTCGGGTCTAATTGATTAGGTTGGTTTGGGTCCTCATTTTTGATTGGACCTAAGTTCTATCTAAATCAGTGGACCCTGTATTAGATGAAACATGTTGAAATCTTGACTTAGATCTGTTGTGCTAGAACGGTGCGCTGGGTGGCTCTGGTGTGGCCTGGGAGGTTACCAGCAGCGCCAAAAGATACAAAATACATTTGTGTGATCCTTAAAGTTAATAACTGAGTGTTTAATATTACTATTATTGGTATGCCCCCGAAATTTTGGTTATTTTATTGGTGCGCCCTGAGCAGTGCTGGATTAACCATTAGGCAAAGTAGGCACGTGCCTACAGGCCAGTCAAAAATCCAGGCCACTTTAAAATCAGCAGAATGATTTGGCAACACTAATAATTCTAATTTTTTATTTGGCAATCCTGATTTTCGGGCCACTTATAAATTGTGCCTAGAGGCCAGCAGACCCTTAATCCAGCACTGGCCCTGAGGTCAAAAAGTTATAGAAACCCAGGCTTGGATATTAACAATGGTTTTTCAGCCGGAATAAGAATTATACAGAACAAAATAGATAACACCAAAAATGCAAGTAAGAATGTATTCATTTCAACCCTTTATGCCTTTTACACATTAGTTTTAAAGTTTTCACACCCAGTAAGTAAAACAGGCCTATATTGTATTAATCACCTGTAGGTGTAGAAATGTATGCGAGTGGTGCTCTCCACTACAGAACAATACACCACACCGTTCTACAGGGTCATGTTACCCTATTGTCAACCGTGTCACGGTACCCATGTCATGTATGTGTCACAAGAATACATTATTGATACGTACGTACTTTGCAGAAGGACTTTCGCGTGAGGAATACGGACTTCGTCGTTAAAGTAAGTCGTTGTTGTATTTTTTCGAATAGTTTGTCGAATTTGCTTAAATAACCGCTTCAGTTATCAGTAAAAATACCTAATGGTACTTGTGTGGTATTTGCCGAAATGTGCGAAAGATTAGATGATATCAACAAAACAAAAGACAACAAAAATTCAACCTTGGGCGCATTAGATAGTAGGTTATAAGTACAGCTTCCGTGTATCATGTTTTAACCAACTGTTCATTTCAGTTTCATCTGTTGATCTGATAGTTGTTGTTTTTCTAGCATGGGCAACGCTTGTATATCTGCTGGGGAAACCACGGATGGCAAGGTCACATATCGCATTGAAATAAAGGTAATTGAATAAAAAAATCCCTACAGTACGAGTGTGCTAGGCCAGGGGTCGGCAACCTTTTTTGCACTGCGGACCGTTTTTGAAAGTGAAAGTTTATCGCGGACCGGTCTTCAAAAAACTACAAATATTTAGCAATAAAAACGCTTAAAATAGTTTATCATCCCCGGGATACATGGGCAAAATGTTTTATAGCATTTAACCTGAAAAATTATACGGCCCGGTAACAAACTCCTCGCGGACCGGTACCGGGCCACGGACCGGCGGTTGCCGATCACTGTGCTAGGCCACAAAAGCTGCTGTAGCCAATTCAAATCATAAACAGTTATCCTGTATTCCTCCTTGTTTTTTTTCATCTGTTTTTTTAATATACAAAACCAAATGACAACACTAGACTTGTAGCCTATACCTATTTTACTGGAAATGGTGGCTCCAGGCAAAAAGTTAAAAGATTATTTTTCACGTCGGGCCAAGTTCGTGCCCAATTTAAGTGCTTTCGACAACCACGGACCCCCGAAATTATTTGCAGACATCCAACGCATATCGGACCGCAGGCACAGATGCTACAGTGTACATAGATTTGGTAGGGGAAGGCGGTAACTCTACTGGCTGGATTAAGATGGATACAAGTTTCTTTGACGACTTCGAGCGTGGTTCAAGTGGTGTTTACAAGCGAGTACTGGATAATGTTGGAATTCCGGTTGCTATTCGTCTCAGTGAGTAAACATTCAATGATAACATTTGAAGATAATTGTACAAAAACGCAGAAAGTCGTGTTATAGGTTTAGCTTGTTTTTTGTTATATTTTAACTTACCTTTCGTTGTAAGTGCCAATCTACAATAATTAGGCTGTAGTCTCAAGGTATACTGGTGCCACCATTTCTTGTTTCGCACAACTTAAAGATGTTTAGTTGTTTTTATGTGATATAAATCGGTACACTATGTTCAAAAAGCGGCTCATTCCTTGCTAAGGCTTCATATTTTTTCTAATGCTATTGGCGCAAAAAAACAGGGTAACTGCATTAAAAATTATCCAATTTATCGGTATATTTGAGCAGCGTTTAGCACTTTCATGGTATAAGCCGTAAATTATGCTCACTAACATTGAAGATAATTATGAACTTGTGCTAATTCTGTCGATCACAGAGCTAAACGACAAGCTTATCGATGACGAGTGGCGATGCGATTACGTCATTGTGTCGCTAGGTGGCAGTAAAGCTGAATTTGTGGTCAACGACTGGATCGAGAGAGATGTTCTGGAAGTTTCCAAAGGCGGTAAGGCAAAATAGTTAGAAATCTTTTTTATTTCAAGTTTGCAGCAGCACACAAATAAGAGTTGTAAACGGGCCTAACCAATGGAGCCCGAACCCGAAAGTACAAGCCGGAAACCCGGCTCGAACTCGAATCGTTTTTGAGAAGCCTGTTTAGGCCCGAAAGTTTAATTGACAGGCCTATGGATTGAAGCCGTAGGAAAGACAAAGATAAAAAATATATTCGAACAAAAATACTGACACAGAGTGTAAAGCCATGTCCGAATTAAGCCAGTTTTGTAAAGAAACCTAAGCCCGAGCCCGAACCCGACCCGATAAGGCCGACTCGGCTTACAACTCTGGCACAGAATAAACAGCAGGTATCTTCACAGATACCTTCTCAGTCGAGTTGGACTTTGTTTTGAAAATTCAAATTAAAAATCTGATTTTTTTGTATCACAGCTGTAACTTATACCATATTTGAATCAGTCTTTGTATATCTTAATTCAAATTTGTGTTAATATCTTTTTCGCCATAACAACATGGCATCATTTAACCTTATTCAAATAAATAGAATCCTGACTCTAAGATACAGCTGTGATACGTCAATTTATGTACCTGGAATCGTCTGTTGGGCATTAGTAGGTCGAATCCTCAATTTAATAGATATAGGGTCTATAGAGACTATTAGTACATTTCTGATTTATCAGATTTAGGACGTCGAAACGGTATAAGATTACAATTGCCAGAAGAGCTCTATAAATTTGCTATCATGCCTGGCAGCAACTGCTTATATATCTCTGATTTAGATTGTACAATGCTGGATAATTAAACAAAATAATTTCAAATTACTTTTTTATTTAATTTTGCAGCTTCTTTGCTCCATAAACTTCCGGACAACAAATGTGGGGACATATTGAAAGCGATGCGAACAGCTGAAGTCAAAATCAACCGTACCCGCATCCAGTGGGTGGCGTCAGAGAGTTGTGACGAAGAGTCAAGGGGATTACCCCGTCGTGTGAACGCCACCAAAACCTCAAACCTTCCGTTGCTTTTACAGCGCGAGTGGAGTAAAGTAAACGAACAAGCGAGACACGAACGTAAATCACTCGCTCATCGGATTTCTTCCAAAGTACTCAGTAAGTTCAGTACTGTTTTTTTTTTGTAATTTGGTCGAGTCGATTTTCTTGTTTGCCTACAACATATATGACACGTATTTTTGAGTTGAAAACGTGTTTTTGAATTACTTTATTTGGTTTCCGATATTTTTCCATTGGTTTACGGAAAGTGATTATATAATGTTAGCGATATTTTTAGCTGCTTTCAAGCCGTTACAAGACTTAGACGATTATTGGCAGCTACAAGACTTTGGAGATCAAGATCATACAGAAAAACATTCAGAATTGTTGCAAGATTTAAGGTACACTGAAAAAAGTAAATTTTCGCAAAGTTAGAAACAAATTTTTAAACTTAAAAAAATTATAATAAAAAAAATACAAAAATTGCTAAACGTGGTCCCGAAACTTCTTTTCAAAAAAAGGATATTGTGTTCACTCACCGTAAACAATTCTCCTTTTCATTTGTGCGGAAATTAAACAAATATAACAGCCCGGTAGTTCTGGTTATGGACTCTACAATGTTTTAGAACACAGTAATTTATTTCTTAGCTGGCAAGACGATGAAGTGATGGGGTATCAGATGCTCAACGGTGCCTGTCCACTTGCCATCAGCAGGTGCGACGCCATACCGAATAATTTCAACGTCACCGAAGATGACGTCATCGACCGGCTTCGCCCGGGGAAGTCCCTGGAGGAGGAGCTACAGGTAAATCACTTCTATAAGAAATATTCCATTATCAGACAAAAAGTGTTTTCTGTTAAATTACTTGTTAACGGAACTTTAATTACAATCTTGTTAAATCGATCACAGATGTGTGAACATAAATAGACTCTTTTTTAACAAATAAATAACACAGGGTTGTAGGTATGGGTCTGGATCTGGCTTGAGTTAAAATATAACAAATTTGACTCGATCCTGACTTTGCAATTGTTCGTATTTGTGTCGAAATTTCACTAACATTTGTATTTAAATCGGGCTTCGATTAAAAATATCGGGTTAAGTCCAGTGGTGGGATTCAAATTTTTGGTCAGCCGGTTCTACACAAAAGTCATATTTTTCAGCCGGTTCTGTTACAAAAGTCCATTGACAGTAAACAGTAATGCTAACCGGTTCGCTGATCTCATGAAATTTCATGAGACGGTTCTATAGAACCGGTGCGAACCGGCTGAACCCCACCACTGGTTTAGTCCGATTTCGGGATTTTTCTTTCGGGTGTGGGCCATCAATTTTTGGTCATGCCTACACTTCTGTTCTTACAAATATAGAGTGTTGGGCTGAGGTAAGGCATGTATTGTTGAGTTCTAATTCCCTCCATTTTTTCCAAGGCGGGACGTTGTTATATCGCCGATTTTTCGCACCTTGAAGACGTGGAAAGGCAAGAAGGAAAGTTCTGTTGCAGCTGCATTTCTCTTTTCTACACAAACATCAAAAATCTTCTGGTGCCAATCGCCATTCAGCTGGTGCCAGGAGACAGAGATTACCTTTTTACATCTTCTGACAACAAGGATGACTGGATGTTGGCTAAAATGCATTTCAAATGTGCGTTTGCTAATATTCACCAGGTATGTAATTTACGCGTTGATTTAGTTTCAATACTATGTTTGTTTATCTACATGTTAATTTGTTTAATGGTGAAAATAACGGCCCAAAAAGACGTAAAAAGCGACATGCTGTATATTTCAAACGTTTCGCTTATGCCATCATCAGTGATATAAAGGCCACATCAATTACACCCGTTTATATACACTGGAGTCGCGTGAAGAAGTGATAAATGGTGCGAAATTATTTGTTATTTTTAATAAATAGTGGGTAACACCATTATTGCGATTTTGCCCCTAATGTTATGGACATGCACGTTAAATTTCGAACTGCCATAGTTAAAATTTCAAAAACTAGGATCTTGTAGTCTATGGGATAATAAGTGAAGACCTATAATAAACTGAGGGGTTTAGTTTAAAAATTTAGCACTTGAAAATTATGTGGCCAAACATGAGTATGTGTTTTCGCCTTTTCCTTTTTTGTATGTATTTACAAAATATTTATTTATGCATAAAATGCATGGCTTCAGTTTTAAAACTGAAATGCCTTATTTTCCAATAAACTTTTTATTGAGTTTAACGACATCCTTTAAAAAAACTGTTTGCTCTAAAGTTGATATGTGTTTAGTTTATTTCGCCCGGTAGAGAATACATAGTCTAACATATCTGCACTATAAACAATCACCAAGCCGGAATTAGCTGCGTTACGTTGAAACCAGTGGTGGGATTCAAATTTTCAGCCGTTTCTATCACAAAAGTCATATTTTTCAGCCGGTTCTGTTACAAAAAGTCATCTTTTCATTGACAGTAACCAGTAATGCTATAACCGGTTCGCTGATCTTGTAAAATTTCTTGAGGCGGTTTTATAGAACCGATGCGAACCGGCAAAATCCCACCACTGGTTGAAACCTAACGGAGCGCAAAACGTAGCTAACTTAAACGGGTAATCCTATGTTCCACGTTTTACCACTTTTGGTATTTGAAACATACAATTTATTATTTTCTCGTAGTGGATCCACCGTTATCTTCACACACACGCGGTGATGGAACCTTTCGCACTTTCGCTGTTCAGATTTTTGCCGCGAGCTCATCCAATCTTTATGCTCTTGCGCCCTCACTTGTGGACAGTTCCAGCTGCAAATGTTCTCGCCAGAAGTTTGCTGATCAAGGACGAATCTCCTGGAAGACAAGCATTTGCCTTATGTAAGTTTCACGAAATTAGCGTAGTTTCTTTTTGAGTAAAATTAAAGAACCTGAAAAATAAAAAAAATAAACATTACGACTCGTAATTTACGAGAAACCCAACATCAGCAAAAAATGTTAAATTTGTGGTTGGTTGGTTGCTTACAATAACAAAAATATTTTATTAGCTCCTCACTCTATACTGCGGAAATCTTACAAAACATTTCAGATGTACGATTTGAACGTTCTCAAAGTGCTTCAGGACAAAGGTATGGCCTTTAATTTGTCATCAGGTATAATTTGCTGATCTTGCGTTAGTTTTATCAATAAGTATTTTTGAAATCTTAACATAAATTTATACCTGGGATTAGCCCTGAAGCGTACATGCAGACCGACGATCATGGCACGCTCATATAAAAGTTGTAGTACGCTAAGCCTATAAAAGGCGTCATGCCAAATCAAGCCGGTCTGCCAAGCATTCTCATATGATAAGGTTTTTCTAACCGACGCCTTGCCATATGGAAATGCGTGGGTGACCGGCTGATTCGCTATGACGCCTTCAATAGACCTGATGTACTAAGCTATAATTTTTTTTGTAAATTAACTTTTAGGTACACGGTTCCAAAATGCTTTGCTGCAATATAAATCAAATTAACCTTTTGTCGATTTTGCATAAACATCGCAGGGTTGGACGATCCACACAGGCTCCCTGGATTTTACTACAGAGAAGATGCGACAAGGTTATGGAAATGCATTGAAGAGTTTGTGAACAACGTAGTTTCTCATTTTTACATTGCAGACGAGGTAAACAAAGACTTTCTCGGCTCGGGTTCTGGCTTAGAGTTTTTATTTTGCTGTAGCCTATATCGTATTTTCACTTTCCTTCACGAATGTAAATGCACACAATTCTTCATGTACATCAGGATATTTTGCGAATATCTATGTAGGTGTATCTGCCTATAATTGGTTTGTTATGTAAACTGTTTTCTGATCTAATGTAGGCCTTCAATAAATGTCCTGTATAGAATCAAAGTTGGTACCGCTTACAACTCTAGATGAAGTAATAGTTTTGAAACCGTTTAAACCGTTTTTGATAAATTGTATGCACTTGACCCTTTTGTAACTTTTAGGACGTGTCTTGCGACGAAGAACTACAAAACTGGGCACAAGATGTCGCTCAAGAGGGGTTAGGTTGGGAAGGAAATGACTCCAAGGGAATGACGGATAAAATCACTACGACTGAGAAACTGGTACCCTGTTTATTACCTTAAATGATTTGAGCCATTGTGAATGCCTGCACTTTGTCGTAGATTGAGATCTGCACCACTTTAATCTTCACGTGTACTGTCCAACATTCTGCGGTAAATACGAACCAAATGGAAATGTACAGATTCGTTCCCAGTTGTCCTGGCGCTATGCGTCTTCCACCACATAAGAAAGGAGAGGTAAACAATTGTTTCAGTTGTTAACTTTACCTTTTGTTGCATCTTTCTTTAAGCAGATCGCTCAAACAAAAAAGTCTGTATACGGTGGAGGGAATCAAATTTTTTGTCAGCCGGTTCTATCACAAAAGTTATTTTTATCCGGTTCTGTTACAAAAAGTACATTATAACCACTAACCGGTTCGCTGATCTCATAAAACTTCGTATAGAACCGGTGCGAACGGGGCTGAATCCCACCACTATATAACTTAGCTATAATTCTGAAGTAACTGTAAGTTTAACACGAAGTTTGATGAATTTGTTTGAGTTTCGTATTGACTTAGGCCACACTGGAGTTGATCATGAACTCATTGCCTGATGTCGACACGTCCCTTGCGATGATGACCGTTATATCTGCCACCGCAGAAGACCCTAAACATCAAGTAAGCTATTGTAATTAAAACACAAACAACGCAAGCGAATTGTTTTTCGGCTTGTGTTTGAGCTGGGTTAAGATTAATTATTTGATGTTGTCATTGCAATTGTCTTTCGTAATCTTTCTTGTAATCTCTTCTCGAATTTAACATTTAGGTTCTGCTCAATGTTCCGAAGTATTTCACGGGCGACAAAGAACTGATAAAAATACAGGAGCAATTTGCTGAAAAAATAAAATGGTGTGAACAAACCACTAAAAGGAGGAACAAAAACAACCGACAACCGTATACCTGCCTTCGTCCATCAAGAATACCAATAAACATGTCACTTTGATTTTGTACGTTGTTTTCATTTTGTGCATATTTCGTTCGAGTTAGATTTACCAATGCCTGACGACTTTTTTCTGTCTGTTTTAACATTAAACGTTTTTCCTAAATTGCCATACTATTGCACTTGATTTTATGCTTTTTTGTGCTTTTGTTTACTGAGCTCCGTGATCATTTGTTTTGCTGATCCGTTTTAAAATATCCAATGAGATGAAGCAAGTCAATGCGTTTGTAAATTGTCTTTCTCCAACAGACAGTTTTCTCAATCTCCTTTTTAGTCGTAATTACACGTCATTTAAACGCTAAATTTACAAAAAATACAATAAACTCAGAATACAGTTGTTAAACTTCACAACTGAAAAGGTGTAAATCACAAAAACTTCGTTTTTCGTCGTTTCACTCCCCCCCCCCTCAGAATACAGTTGTTAAACTTCACAACTGAAAAGGTGTAAATCACAATAACTTCGTTTTTCGTCGTTTCACGTCAACACATTTCCATCAAGTTCCGGTTTCCATTTATATTGCAGCCACTTTTTTAGCCTTGTAGAAACGTGGCTTAAACATAAATCATGGCTGATTATATGGATTACGAGGCAGAAGAATCTTCTGACGAGGAATATGACGTGAAACGAGGTCGGACTGTACTCGATAGTGAAGACGAAGAAGAAAATGAAAAAGGTATACCTTCAAAGTATATATACTTTTCATAAACAATACCCCCCCCCCAGAAGAATCTTCTGACGAGGAATATGACGTGAAACGAGGTCGGACTGTGCTCGATAGTGAAGACGAAGAAGAAAATGAAAAAGGTATACCTTTAAAGTATATATACTTTTCATAAAATATTTGCAATAAAATACAAAGAATACCGTGACACAAGACGTTGGAAACATTCAAAGAAGAAAAGATTAGATTAGAACGCATGGAATATAGTGTAAAACTATTTTTTACGCAGGGTGCATGTAAATTGAAAAACAATAAGGTTCGATACCATAGCAGTTTGGGTTGTATACATAATGCGCCAGAATAGCAGAACTGAATTATTTTTGAAATTTAAGTTGTCCACAGTTTGATAGAATAGGATTGTATTTAAATTTATTGCAATGTTTTCAGAAATGTCAGTTTTTAGGCATATAAGACAATGAATTAAGTAGGGAATACAAGCATGGTTGCATATGGCATAGATTATTATCAGTCTGCAGAGTATGACACAGCACATGCGAGTTGTTTTTTAAACAAAATTTGGGTTTGCACACAGAAATTTAGCATAAAGTACTGCCTCTTCCTGTATCTCACTTGCATTGTACTTGTTATGGGTCCCCTTCCCTGAAGGGGACACATATTGATTTTACTCGAATTGTTTTCTTTTTTTTTCTTTTTTTTTTCTTCCCAAAGTTTGTCCGACTCGTTTTTTCCATCAAATGTTTGATGGATTTGGCTGAAATTTACACAGATGGTAGATATAGTTATGTAGATGTGCATCCCACTTTGTTTTTGTTGATAACCCCAGTATTTACCCCGCTCGCCCCCTAAAATGGGTGTTTTTACCCAAAGTTTGTCCGACTCGTTTTTCCATCAAATGTTTGATGGATTTGGCTGAAATTTACACAGATGGTAGATATATTCATGTAGATGTGCATCCCACTTTGTTTTTGTTGATAACCCCAGTATTTACCCCGCTAGCCCCCTAAAATGGGTGAGTTTTTAAACAGTGTCAGAATTGGCTGAAATTTGGATTTCTTGTATAGTATGCCATTTATAGGTGTCGATTGTTGTGTTCAACCCTGTAGTCCTAACATTTACCCCACAAGCCCCTAAAGTGTAAAACGTATTTGTATGTTACTGGGCACCACAAACGAAAGATTTCTTTGGAGCAATAGTGTTACAAGGGCAACCAGTTGTATGTTGCTCGTTGGTGGGTTGCTTGGTGGTCGTTTTTGCGCCATGGCAGTTAGGGGCTTGTTAACAGCCCTATGACGTCAGAAACATTAACGGTTGTTGCTCAAAACACCTCTAGTGGTCGAAATTTTAAACATTGGCGGATTGGGCTGAAATTTTGCAGTACTATTGATTGAGTCATTGTGGTTTTTATATATTTTTTAGTTTGTGTGTCGAACCCAATTAGTTGCCCTACTAGCCCCCTAAAATGGGTCAGTTTTTTAAAACGTTAAATAGGACATACTTCAAACAATATCTGGGGTGAATCTAATTTTATAGTTTGTATTCTACATAGTATTATTATTTAAGCCCAGTGCCGATCACTGTGTTTTACCTTACAACACCCGACTTTCTCATGGTTATCTCTTGAATTGCATTATTTTCAACTTTGCATGTGTGGGGACCCATGAGTTTTTGCCTGCAGAAACGACTAAAGTTATAAAAGACGATGGCTAATATGGGACCCAATACAAAATAAGCATAGGAAATATATTAATGTTTTAAAATAGGTTATAGTGTATATTCAAGGGCAATATGTGCTAAGCCACCCTTCTAGTTATAATTGGTATTGCTTGCGGATTGCGAGGGTATGCCTGCACACATGGAGAACATAATGGCCCTGCATGCCCAGGATCTCATTGGGAACTGTCATATTCTGCAGACTGGGTGGATCATTGGTTCTAAACCTTTTAGTTAAAAAATACCCTCAAGTTGATTTACATCGCAAATATTTACCCCCAGAATTTTGGTAAATATTTGGTTTATCATTCATTGTTAGTCACAATAGGCATTATTAGGTGAACTTTTAGCTGCTGTATGTGTAAATAATAATACATCAGTATCTTTGCTTGCATCACTATTTCACTGTTATTGTAATCAACAGTAACCAAATGTTACTGCCATTGTAAATGGCGTATCACTCCATTACCAAGTTATAAGGTTTCAATGTATTTACAAATCAAGTTGTTACTATTGTTTCAGCACTTGCCAAAGAGATAGACGACACTGGAAACATATCCGGCTTGGTGGATGACAATGTTGTTGACGATGAAGAAGAAGCAGATGACGATAATGATAGTTTTGATTCCACTGAGGATGAAGATCAAGACTCAGATGCTGAAAATGTTGAAAAAAGTATGAAATATTTGTAGCATTAAAATCTCGGGTTCATTTGGAAAATTTGCCATGGCGAAAAAAGCAATCACGTTTTTTTACAACAATAAAGAACAAACCTTAAATTCTGAACCTTTTGCCTTCAATATTAATAAACTAAAAAAATATTTCGGGTAACTCAGCCTTAATTTGCATCTTACAATCTGTCTATTTCTATTTCTATTTTGCCAGTTTCTGTATGCACATTATTTGCTATACTATGTGTCCTTAAAAAAAATCAAAATTTGTGCCAAACCTGTCATCAAGACCAATTTTAGTAAAGGACAATTGAAAGTAAAGGACAATTAAAAGTTTTAACTTTATTTCTATGTTTATTATGGTATATTGCAGTATATATGTTAAGTGATGTTTATACTAGGTATAGATAGATTATTGTTATCAGACCCACAATGTCACCGATATTCGACATTTTACTGACTATCAGTATCACCCTTTTCCTATCAAACGGCCAATGAACAACACATTTGTAACTAGGTCACTTTTGCCTCATGCAACTATATCTCTGTCTTGAGCTTTGCCAGTCACTAATCGATTTCACAGAAATTGGCATAAAGCTTTGATGCTCAGGCATGGATTTCGTTAGTTCTATTTTTACGGGGTTATTGTCATTCATGCTAACAGCGTGACCTTACAATTTTAAATTTTGGTACTCTGTCCTACAGTCAACCTAATTTTTAAACGCTGTTCTTATTTGCCGTGGAAAAGATATAAATTTATGTCTTTTGCTACAAATAAAATATCGGCTTTAAAAATATCAAATACCTACCAATGAGCATTATCAGCCTTAAAGAAACGATATCGATCTATGTCTAGTTTATATCGGTCTAATTTGTACCATTAATCTTTTTCCAGAACACAAGAAACGAAAACGTGACCACAGACTCGAAGATGATGACTTTGACTTGATTGAGGAGAATCTTGGAGTCAAGCTGAAAAAGAGAAAGAAGTTTTCTCGACTCCGCACAGTTTCATCGGATGAGGATGAAGAGGATGCTGAACAGGATGAAAAAGAAGTCATCCAGGATCAGCTCTTCTATGGACCAGCAGATGATGATGTGGCTCAGGTCACATATGTTGTCAACTTTGTTTGGTACAATGCGCTCCCAATTGTCCAGTCTAGTTACCAAAAGAAAGTCTAAACCCATAAGCAAAAAGTTGTAATTGAATTTAAATATTTAACCAAACTTGTTTTCAACGGACCTTTGCATTTTAAATATTAAGCTATCTTAAGACTGTAATATATAGGATCCGTGTTACTAATGTATTTAAGCCTTGTAACCTATATCAAGCAGTCTGAGACTTTACGGTTAGTTTTGCTATATGGTTAACTCATAGTACAACCCCCCCCCCCCCCCCCCCCCCCCCCCCCCCCCCCCCCACTAAGTATTATAATGTTGGTTAAATGAGGTGTACATAATTGTATACAAGCACTATTTCGATCAGGTCTTCCCAAAAGCTACTGTCAGAGGCACCTGATTGATGAAAATTTTGTGCCAACTGTTGCAAATTTTATTTGACATGTCTACCATGCTTTGCTAAAATCTGATTGCAATAATTTATAGATTTTAATGTAACCTGTGTAAAAAGCATAAGTCATTAAATTCTTGGTTACTAATATTGATTTAATCTGAATTTTCTTTTTAAAACTAGTGTATTGGTGGCCCCTAAACATCTTGTACAGCATGTTATTTCGCACATCTGCTCCAGTGTTGTTTTACAATTTTTTAGCTTTATCTTTTCTAAATAAAACCCTTGTAACTTTTTGTGCATATCCACACTTAACATAAATATCTTACATGACATACAAAACTTTGTCACATAACATTACTGTTCAATCTCCACACCACAGGCTCCACATCCAGAACCTGAAATGCCGTTGATTGGAGACGCTGAAGAAGAGGAATTATCGGATGAAAGTGATGTAGATGATTTTATTGTGGATGATAATGGAGAACCAATCAGCAAACCACAGAAGGGAATGAAAAGAAGAAGCAAGGGAGACTCGTAAGTTTTGTNTAAGCATAGGAAATATATTAATGTTTTAAAATAGGTTATAGTGTATATTCAAGGGCAATATGTGCTAAGCCACCCTTCTAGTTATAATTGGTATTGCTTGCGGATTGCGAGGGTATGCCTGCACACATGGAGAACATAATGGCCCTGCATGCCCAGGATCTCATTGGGAACTGTCATATTCTGCAGACTGGGTGGATCATTGGTTCTAAACCTTTTAGTTAAAAAATACCCTCAAGTTGATTTACATCGCAAATATTTACCCCCAGAATTTTGGTAAATATTTGGTTTATCATTCATTGTTAGTCACAATAGGCATTATTAGGTGAACTTTTAGCTGCTGTATGTGTAAATAATAATACATCAGTATCTTTGCTTGCATCACTATTTCACTGTTATTGTAATCAACAGTAACCAAATGTTACTGCAATTGTAAATGGCGTATCACTCCATTACCAAGTTATAAGGTTTCAATGTATTTACAAATCAAGTTGTTACTATTGTTTCAGCACTTGCCAAAGAGATAGACGACACTGGAAACATATCCGGCTTGGTGGATGACAATGTTGTTGACGATGAAGAAGAAGCAGATGACGATAATGATAGTTTTGATTCCACTGAGGATGAAGATCAAGACTCAGATGCTGAAAATGTTGAAAAAAGTATGAAATATTTGTAGCATTAAAATCTCGGGTTCATTTGGAAAATTTGCCATGACGAAAAAAGCAATCACATTTTTTTACAACAATAAAGAACATCCCTTAAATTCTGAACCTTTTGCCTTCAATATTAATAAACTAAAAAATTATTTCGGGTAACTCAGCCTTAATTTGCATCTTACAATCTGTCTATTTCTATTTTGTCAGTTTCTGTATGCACATTATTTGCTATACTATGTGTCCTTAAAAAAAGGGGGGGGGGCTATTTTGCCAGTTTCTGTATGCACATTATTTGCTATACTATGTGTCCTTAAAAAAAATCAAAATTTGTGCCAAACCTGTCATCAAGACCAATTTTAGTAAAGGACAATTGAAAGTAAAGGACAATTAAAAGTTTTAACTTTATTTCTATGTTTATTATGGTATATTGCAGTATGGGGGGGGGGGGCCAAACCTGTCATCAAGACCAATTTTAGTACAGGACAATTGATTATAAAAGTTACAAAACTGTATTTAATAATCAGTAAAAGTTTTAACTTTATTTCTATGTTTATTATGGTATATTGCAGTATGGGGGGGGGGCTAGGTATAGATAGATTATTGTTATCAGACCCACAATGTCACTGATATTCGACATTTTACTGACTATCAGTATCACCCTTTTCCTATCAAACGACCAATGAACAACACATTTGTAACTAGGTCACTTTTGCCTCATGCAACTATATCTCTGTCTTGAGCTTTGCCAGTCACTAATCGATTTCACAGAAATTGGCATAAAGCTTTGATGCTCAGGCATGGATTTCGTTAGTTCTATTTTTACGGGGTTATTGTCATTCATGCTAACAGCGTGATCTTACAATTTTAAATTTTGGTACTCTGTCCTACAGTCAACCTAATTTTTAAACGCTGTTCTTATTTGCCGTGGAAAAGATATAAATTTATGTCTTTTGCTACAAATAAAATATCGGCTTTAAAAATACCAAATACCTACCAATAAGCATTATCAGCCTTAAAGAAACGATATCTGTCTATGTCTAGTTTATATCGGTCTAATTTGTACCATTAATCTTTTCCCAGAACACAAGAAACGAAAACGTGACCACAGACTTGAAGATGATGACTTTGACTTGATTGAGGAGAATCTTGGAGTCAAGCTGAAAAAGAGAAAGAAGTTTTCTCGACTCCGCACAGTTTCATCGGATGAGGATGAAGAGGATGCTGAACAGGATGAAAAAGAAGTCATCCAGGATCAGCTCTTCTATGGGCCAGCAGATGATGATGTAGCTCAGGTAACATATGTTGTCAACTTTGTTTGGTACAATGCTTTCTTGACTATATATTCAGTTTAGTTATAAAAAAATCTAAACACCTAAGCAAACATGGCAATTGAATTTAAATATTAAACCAAACTTGTCTTAAAATATAAAGCTTTCTCAAGATTTCACTATTGTATGTAAGTTTTATAACATTAAGCCCATTGTAAAGTATTATATTCACACTAGCATTGTTTTTATATCAGGACTCCCTTAACATTTTAAACAGGGATTTTAATTTACAAAAATTCCTGCAAACTTTTATTTCATTGAAGTTCGCTTCTAGAATTCACTGGCTATGTAAACATATTTATTTCTAGATATAATCTAACATTTTTTACACACTGCTCTGATGTACCTCTGTCAAAAGCATTTGATCTTACTGTTTCCAAGTTTTGTACACAGAGCTGTGTTGTTTTACACTTAGTTAGTTTATCAGTTACGTATGCACAATACCTTAAATACTTTTTGTGCATTTTGCCACATAACATTACTGTTCAATTTTTCACATCACAGGCTCCACATCCAGAACCTGAAATGCCGTTGATTGGAGACGCTGAAGAAGAGGAATTATCGGATGAAAGTGATGTAGATGATTTTATTGTGGATGATAATGGAGAACCAATCAGCAAACCACAGAAGGGAATGAAAAGAAGAAGCAAGGGAGACTCGTAAGTTTTGTTGCTGTTACATGTAAAAGTCCATGTATGGTTGGTATTAGGAATGGGCCGAGCTGAGCCAGAACCCGAGTACTCGGCACAGAGCATTGCTGATTTTAATGCTCGGTGCTCGGCCGAGCAGTTGCACAAACTGACCCAAGCGGGGGGGGGGGGGGGGGGGGGGGGGGGGGGGGGGGGGGGGGGGGGGGGGGGGGGGGGGGGGGGGGGGGGGGGGGGGGGGGGGGGGGGGGGGGGGGGTGTAACAACAAAATCAGCTGTGTAACAAAAGGTTTTGACAAAATTATGTATGGTGCAGTATCATAGCTTTACAAGTCTGCTGTAGTTTTACAGGCAATTACGAGCCTTGATGACACCCACATAGAACCCTACAGTCATCTTTTTATTAAATAAGTGCGAAAATGCAAACATATAACCCTGATGAAATCAACTTGAATAGAATGCTGAACAGTGGTACAAACAATTTGTCAAAATAATGTTATTGAGTTTATGCAGTAACCTACCACAACTGGGGGGGGGGTGATATGCTGTGTAACAAAAGGTTTCGACAAAATTATGTATGGTGCAGTATCATAGCTTTACAAGTCTGCTGTAGTTTTACAAGCAATTATGAGCCTTGATGACAGCCACATAGAACCCTACAGTCATCCTTTTATTACATGAGTGCGAAAATGCAAACATATATGATGAAATCAACTTGAATAGAATGCTGAACAGTGGTACAAACAACACATTTGTCAAAATAATGTTATTGAGTTTATGCAGTAACCTACCACAACTTTGTCCTCATATTGTAAGACAAAACAGGCCTGAGTGTATTTATATTGTATATATTTGTTGCTGGATTTATTATTTTTGACATCTCAGGGCACTTCAAAATCTGCAAGACATTTTTGGTGGAACTTTCGATTACGCTGACTTCGAAAAATACAATGAAGATTATGAAGGAGATGACATGGATGAAGAAACATACTATGATGAGCAGGTGCAGAATAATTTTTAATTGTCTAATTGGAGGAGAAATTCAGAGAACATATTTTTGACACCTTTTTGTCTTGTTTACTCATTGCCCGTTTCAATGATACCTTTACCTACACAATTTGAACCTAAAATAGTTTTTTTGGTGACCTTTTTGCCAAAAAGGTGGTGGAACGTGTGTAATATATTGAGGTAAAATTAACTTATTTTCAACTACTCATGGTATATTCTTTAGATTGACGACGAAGAACTTGCAGAAGGCAGTGAAATGCTAAGCAGAAGAGCCAAGAAAAAAAGCAAGAAAGCTCGCAAAAAGAAATCTATCTTTGATGTAAGTTTTGTATGATGTGTTGTGTCAAGAAGTACTTTCTAACAAATAAACATCTCCAAACAGGTTATGGAGCCTGACACCTTAGAGAAGGGTTTCTACACAGACATTGATGCAGAAATCAGAAGCACTGATATTCCGGAGAGGTTTCAGTTACGTGCCATACCTGTCAGGTAAATGTAGCACATTGTGCTGGTCAGTTTGTTTTTGTTAAATCTTGTACCACACTTTCTTTCCTAAGGGGGGGGGGTGAGAGGTTTCAATTACGTGCCATACCTGTCAGGTAAATGTAGCGCATTTCGCCTGTTGTACTGGTCAGTTTGTTTTTGTTAAATCTTGTACCACACTTTCTTTCCTAAACAAACAAGCAAACAAGGTTTTAGCTTTTTTATGTGGTGAAGCTTTTCGATTTTAAAAACCAAAAAAAGTACGAAAAGCCAAGACCTTAAAATCCAACAGATATTGTAAAATAATAGCTGTTATTAAATTCTCACAATAGGCATTTAACTATGGCCGTGATGGCATACATATGCCATAAGTATTTTATTAGTTTTAGCGTTGTTGGGTAAAAGAGACATATGGGCGGTGCTCTAATTGTTGTTAGCTTTGTTGTTAGTCAAATATGTTTAAAGTCTTCTGCTCATAGAAGAAAACCTAAATGAACATTGAATGACTTATTGGTTACTAGCGGAGTCTTTAACATGCATTTGATGGGGGGGGGGCAAAGTTTTAGCTTTTTTATGTGGTAAAGCGTTTCGATTTTAGAAACCAAAAAAAGTACGAAAAGCCAAGACCTTAAAATCCAACAGATATTGAAAATAATAGCTGTTATTAAATTCTCACAATAGCCGTTTAACTATGGCCGTGATGGCATACATATGCCTGTCAGCAAGCATTTTTATTAGTTTTAGCGTTGTTGGGTAAAAGGGACATATGGGCGGTGCTGTAATTGTTGTTAGCTTTGTTGTTGGTCAAATATGTTTAAAGTCTTCTTCTTATAGAAGAAAACCTAAATGAATATTGAATGACTTATTGGTTACTAGCGGAGTCTTTAACATGCATTTGATTTATCCTCCCAACATGCCTAAGTCTTAAGAACATGTCATGTAAACTGCATGTATGTGGAAATTTTCCACATACTTACACAACACTAATAATACACTTACATTTTTGTGACACTTGACTAACACAACAGTAATACCAGAGATCCACTTTTGGAAAAGCTTGTATTATGGTTAATGTATTTTCCCAAAACATACAAGTTAGTATCATGTAGCTCAATTTATAATTGCTTTGCAGACCAGCAGAAGAAAGTGAGCTTGAAATGGAAGCAGATTGGATTTACAAGTACTGCTTTGTTGAATCTACTTTGTCAAAACAGGTAATGTATCTGACATTTACAAATCGGTAATAAATCATTCTGCACACTTTTGTTATTTGTATATATAGCTTGTGTGGGCATTTGTTGAGTATCAGAATATTGAGGTTTGGTAAGAAATATCTAATTATGTTTTTTTTCTGTGCAGGATCCAATTGAAGATTTTGGTTCAAATTTTAATGCATCAGTATTGTCATCCCTGAACAGAAAACCACAATCTTGTGTGGGAAAAATACAGGTATGTCAATGTTCACTAATGTCTACACTTTGAATGAATGATCGTCATAACACTCAGTGCAAAACAACAGTTAGTCTTAGTTGCTCGAATACTATTGACGGTAAACTAGAGATTGGCATAAAATATACATATTTTTGTACAGGACACCTTAAATTTTATGCGTAACCAGCAATTCGAGACGCCATTTATTGCTTTCTACCGCAAGGAATATGTTGAACCTGAGCTAAATATTCACGACCTGAACAAGATTTACCACTGGGATGAGAAAGTAAGATTTTTGTGCATATTATTTTTCAATTTTTGTTTGCACTTTTCTTTTCTGTGCAAATGTCTGTTTAGGGCCTTCCAAACATTTTAGCTTGCAACCATTTCCAATTAAATATTTTTGTGACTTCTTGCATTTTAAGAAGTGTTTCAAACCAACATTATTCTGCAGGTGTAGTTTGATCTTTTTTCGGCTTGTAATATACACTGACTTAGCTGGCAAAAATTTTATCTCTGATCTCTCACGCACTTTTATTGCTTGTGACTTTGCTTGTTGCTTGTGACTGGATGGTAGTTTGGTGACAAAGCTCAAAGTTGAAACTGTTGTTGTGTTGTTGGAATATTTGCAAGATGGCACACCATCAACTTAATCATGAAACTCTGTTCTGTAGTAAACATTTAAACCAATACTTTTCAACCCTGAATCTAAAGTGGTTTTAGTAAATCTGTTCATGACCTGAAAAATAGTGTGAAACACTCATCTTGCAGTAAAATTTAGAACCCAAATCTGCCAAACTCTTCTAGTCCGGACACAAAAATCATGTAAACTGTAACCCATTTTCTTATCAAACAAGCCAACCTGTTATCTCCAGTAAAAATATGAAGAAACTGTATGTAGTAAACATTTCTAAGAAGATAGTGCAATATAAAATGTATGCAATTGACTTATTTGTTTCAGTGGACTCAGTTGAACAACAGAAAAGCGAATCTTACCAGATTATTACAAAAGATGCAAACCTACCAATATGAACAGATATCAGCCGATCCAGATAAACCACTGGGTGATAATGTTCGTGCTTTGTCAGACTCAGATATTGAAAGGTAATTTCTGAATCCGACTTTTTATGTTGATCCACTTTGAATATTTGTTTGTTCTTTGTTGATGTTTTGTACGAGTACTGTTGCAATCTCAAAGGGGTTTAATTTTTTTGAGCACCATAAAACTGGTAGTAAAACTGGATTTGCAAATGTGTTTTTTGTTGTGAATTTAACTTGTTTAGAATTCAAACCGTTCAAACTATGGAGGAATTACGAGATGTGTATGGGCACTTTCTGCTTCACTATGGAAGAGATATCCCTAAAATGCAGGTAATGCTTTTGTTTAAACCAGGGCACCAGTCATTGCACATTTTTTGGATATGTCCCAATTCGGATTCACCCTAGATGTTTTATTTATTTAGCGGCTATAAATGGGTTGGGTTGGGAAATATTTACATGGGGGGGGGGCTATGGAGGAATTACGAGATGTGTATGGACACTTTCTTCTTCACTATGGAAGAGATATCCCTAAAATGCAGGTAATACTTTTGTTTAAACCAGGGCACCAGTCATTGCACATTTTTTGGACTTTTGTTTCCATTCACAAGAATGCACTACGGATTCAACGCAAGCGGGAACGCGCGGAGGAGGGGGAAACAGGGGGGGGGGAAGTAATAAAACTGTACTTGGATGTATTGCAAAACCGCAAGAGGCTCATTAAGAAAAAAGGTATTTATGTCAAAACACACATGCAAGCAACTTTTATTTCCATTCACAAGAACGCACTACGGATTCAACGCAAGCGGGAACGCGCGGAGGAGGGGGAAACACCTTCGGGTGAAGCACCTACTC
Organism: Phallusia mammillata; assembly: GCA_003260075.1. Taxonomy (NCBI): domain Eukaryota; kingdom Metazoa; phylum Chordata; class Ascidiacea; order Phlebobranchia; family Ascidiidae; genus Phallusia; species Phallusia mammillata. The sequence goes on from QLIY01000315.1 coordinate 132,466, forward strand.
AGGCGTCCGATCTCAAACAGGCTTCCCGCCGAGATATGTACACTGTGTGTCTTAACGCAGGACTGGGTAAGTATCATCAGTGCTATGACGTCATTAATGTGACGTATACTCTGGTTTTAGAGCAGGCCGTGCAGTAGTTTTAGGCTTGTAACACACCAACAGACTCTTTTTTTGCAAATCACTGTTTGAAGGATACAAACCACAAATAGAATGTGTAAAATATAAAACTTTAGTGCATTTTTTACATGTTTTAGATGGGGAAAATGTATTTTTTACTCATTTTGAACCATTGGTTTGCGTGACAATAAGTTGTTGTACACACTGACATTTTGTTATCAAACCCCCCTAATGCAATGCTTTTTAACTACGAGTTTTACAGATACTAGTTCAAAAGCAATCATTTTTGTTGGTATTACTTTTACCAGGTGGTGTCGCCAACAAGTTCGGTTTGACACCGGAACAATTCGGTGAAAATCTTCGAGATAATTATCAACGTCACGAAACAGAGCAATATCCAGCTGAACCACTAGATCTTGCGGAAGATTTTGTCTGTCCACAATTCAGCACTAAGTAAGTTACCGTTGAATGTTAATAAGTTATCCGTGTACAGTTGTGTCTTTTCAATACAACGATCGATTATGTATGTTGTTGTAGTCATAAAATCGGTTTTAGAATTTGCTGTGACGTTTTAATTTGAATTTGCCAAAAATGTAGGGTTAAAGAACTAATTTATTTTAAATATATAACTGCCATGGCACTTGTGTTAAACCGACATATTCTGTACTGAGAGTATTTTATATACACAGGTTCTCTGGCAGTTTCATTCTTATTTATGTTACTTTTTAAGTCCGTGCTACAGTTTTGTGATTTTAAGACTGTTTTAACTTCAGCACACTGTCCACAAAATACTAAAACAATATTACGAAATCCCTTTCTGTTTTTTCAGCGAAATTCATGCACTACTCTATATGCATAACGTCTAGTACAGTGGTCCCCAACCTTTTTCAACAATTCAAAACAGTTCGGTTCCTCCCAATAGACTACATAGTAGATGCTAAACCAGTGGTTCCCAACCTTTCGTGGACCATGGCCCCCTTAAAGTAACTTTTTAGCCTTGTGCCCCCCTTCAAGTTACCATGTAGGACCCGTGGCCCCCTTAAAATGTAGATAGCAATTTCGCGTTGGAATGCAGTATTAATTTTGGTCTGAAACAGGTCTAATAGAGTAAATGAGCATGATAAACCTCATTATAAACAAATAGTATGTGAAATAGTCCATTAACTTCGAGAATAAGTTAAAGTGAAAATGACTTTTAGTGGGTGTTTCTTGTGAATCTACGCCTGTGCCCCCCGGAACACAGCTCGTGGCCCCCCTGGGGGGCCATGGGCCTTGGTTGGGAACCCCCAAGCTAAACCATACAAAGATCAATTAAAATTGGGTCTTTTATCAACTTCACAGGTTATATTCCCAGAGCTTAAGTGTCTATTTACAAACCACATGTACAGACTAAAGTAAATTCCTCCCCTGTTAGGAACCACTGCCCTAGTAAACCAACTTCACACATACATTTATCACAACAGAGAAGCAGTATTAGAGGGAGCTCGTTACATGGTTGCCATGCAACTAGCACGTGAGCCGCTTGTACGTCAGTGCGTACGTCAAACTTTCACTGAACGAGCCAAGTTGACCGTCCAACCCACCAAGAAGGGGAAAAAAGAAATTGACGAATCCCATCCTTGTTTCCGATTCAAATGGATGAGCAACAAAATGGTGAAGGATTTGAGCGGGCCACAGTTTCTTCACATACAAAATGTAAGTTTAAAAGCCACTTTTATTATGGGGTCCTTTCGTTAAAGATAAATATAGTAAACCTGGGTTAATCTGGACCCGTTTGGACCAAAAAATTGTTGTGTGTATGGGAAAGACCTGGATATACCGATGTTGATTAGTTAAAGTCTTGCCACATTACAAATCATTTCTACTCCCAGTGTTGTCCGAATTAAGCGAAGGTCTGGTTTAACCAAATCCGGTTTAACCGATGTTTACCCGAATGTTGTTTTGGGGGGGGGGGTTTGTCCGAATTAGGCAAAGGTCAGGTTTAACCAAATCCGGTTTAACCGATGTTTACCCGAATGTTGTTTTGTCGTCTATAAATATATTTAGTGCTAAAACTTTTCGAAATTTAACACACATAGTTAGTTTACCGACGTTGGCCCCTGGATGACCCAGAGGTTTACCCACAATCCCCAAAAACGTGAAGTTAAAAAATGGTTGTACGTTCATGACCTAAAGGTTTCGATTTTTAGGTATTCCTTTTTTCGCATATACATAGCAATTTTGTTAATGGTACATCCAAGTTACCAAGCTTTTTAAAGCAATTAACCCAGAACATTCGATTACCCCACGCTTTTTATTAGCTTTAAATTCACAATCCTCATGCAATTAACCGGTATGCAAATAAATAAATTCTCTATTTTTTACCGAGAAAAAACTATGGTAAACCACATATTCCGGTCATTTGCATGCAACCAAGGCGAATTCGATATGCGATTAATCGAATTCATTAATACAGATGTAGTATTAGTCACGTTCTAAATCACATGTGTTTATTCTAACAGGCGGAGACAGAAGGTCTCCTCAGTGTTAAGTTCCATGTTGATATGAAAGATGCACCGAGCGCTCAAACCTACTTTGAAGAAATCAAACAGCTTTACTACAGGGTAAGGAAGCACTTGTTTCATATAATATTCAACATTTTTAATTTGAAAAAGCTAATTCAAGCAAAGCGTTTTGCTAAGCACCTGGCATCTCATTTTAGTACCATGTGCTTCGTTTAGAATTAGATTCAATACTATTTTGAAATATTGTTTTTGTTATGACTTCACATATGCTTTAGGTATCTTTTTTGATTTAATTTTGTAAAGTAGTAATTGATTGAAGTATGTAGACGAAATGTGCTGATATATAGCAACGGTAAAACTAGCAAAGTGATCGAACGATGCAATCTATATTTTTGACTTATCTTGCCATTTTTGGCTATTTCGGCAGTAATAAAGCAATCTTTTTTATTAGCAATATGGGTTAGGGCCATAGGCTCTGGTCTTTTTTGTGTATTTAAAACCCTTTTTTTGCTTAGGACGAGTTCAGTCATCTTGTACAAGAGTGGAATGCCCAACGAAGCAAAGCTGTAGAATTTATGTTGAACAATATTCTCTATGTGGAAATGACCAAAGAAATTCGGACGATTCTATGCAACGAGGCCAAAGACGGTATCAAGGAGGTGGGTTGGTTTAAAACACTCACACAACTTATATTGCTTCAAAATTAATAGCTGAAAGGTTGTAAAAGTTTCACCTACATTTATAGCATAGAATATTCATATGTTTCAAAGTATTTACAGATTTAATACAAAATTTTTGCCTGTATAATTCAGCGTTTTTTAAACCAGTGTCTATGATTTTAAATTGATATTAGTGAAAGTGCCATTTGATATTTCTTTTTTCCGACCATTTGCTTAATGTATTTGTTATAAAGAAGGGTAGTTTATAGGGTTCTATATCCGGAAAAGTCGAATAAACCCTATATTTGATTTTTAATAGCCAATAGAAGCACACTTTTGGATTTAAACTTTTTGATATTTAAATGTATTAATATTTAGATTTGCTTATGTCTTTCTAGGTACGTTTTCTTTTTACTCAAAGAAGTACAAAATGTCATTCGTGTGTTTAACAAGTGTCATCTCTTTCACAGCAATGTGGTTTGAAACTGCGCAGCTATTTAAGTGTCGCTCGGGGGGGGGGGGGGGGGGGGGGGGGGGGGGGGGGGGGGGGGGGGGGGGGGGGGGGGGGGGGGGGGGGGGGGGGGGGGGGGGGGGGGGGTCAGAGGACAGGTACAACTTCTTCAAAGCTGTTTTACAGTTATATACTTGTCTGTAGAAACGCCGCCTTCCGGCTATGCTAACGCAGTAGGTAGAGGAAGGATTAGAACGGGGGGGGGGGGGGGGGGGGGGGGGGGGGGGGGGGGGGGGGGGGGGGGGGGGGGGGGGGGGGGGCGAGTGCAAAAATCTTTTTTAGTGAAATGTTTAGCCCTTATAGTTAACCTAGTTCTTGGGGCACATATATGTAACGCATGTACATTTTAGTATGAATAGATTTCATTTGAATAAAAGCTATGTGATGCTGTTACAGCGATATATATATATATATCATACAATCTAAAAATGAACACAAATTCATAACTGGGATCAGCCCTGTAGCGTCCACGCAGACCAGCGATCACGGCACACTCATGTATAAATCATATGTACGCCAGGCCTATTAAGTGCGTTATACCGAATCAGCCGGTCACCAAGCATCCCCATAAGCGGTCTAAAATCTGTTCTATCGTGGGATACGTTTTTAGGGAGGAATACGTCTTATTAAATCTACATGTAAGGTTCATTATAGTCTTTATCCACCAAGCAACGAGCTATTTTAAAGTTTAAATTACGAGTTTTATTCATTTCTTAAGGACTTAAAGTTACTGCTTGGCTTACAAGGACAAATTAGCCTTTTATAAATACTCGATATATTCGAGCTACAAGATCACAGCAAGAACAACATTTTTATGACTCCTGCTAAACGTTAANAGAAGGTCTCCTCAGTGTTAAGTTCCATGTTGATATGAAAGATGCACCCAGCGCTCAAACCTACTTTGAAGAAATTAAACAACTCTACTACAGGGCAAGGAAGCACATTTGCACATGTTTCATATAATGTTTAACATTTTTAATTTGAAAAAGCTAATTTGAGCAACGGTTTTGCCAAGCACCTAGCATCTCATGTTATTACTGTGTGTTTGGTATAATGAGCTCAGGATATTATTTTATTATAAATTCACATATACTTTGGATAACTATTAGTCAGTGTTTAGTGTGTGTAGACACAATGTTATAATATAAGGGGGGGGGGGGGGGGGGGGGGGGGGGGGGGGGGGGGGGGGGGGGGGGGGGGCAAAGTGACGAAACAGGGCTTGTAAGCTTTTAACGCCTTATATATTTTTAACAAAACCAAATAAATTAAATGGCAGATAAGTTGCCTTGCAGTAATTGCGCAATGATTTTTTTGGCAATATGATAATAGCCGATTATGGATGAGTTAGGGCCATAGGCTTTGGTCTTTTTTGTGTTTGAAACCTTAGATTTTTTTGCTTAGGACGAGTTCAGTCACCTTGTACAAGAGTGGAATGCCCAACGAAGCAAAGCTGTGGAATTTATGCTGAACAATATTCTCTATGTGGAAATGACCAAAGAAATTCGGACGATTCTATGCAACGAGGCCAAAGACGGTATCAAAGAGGTGCGTAACCTCATAACTCTCCATACAACCACTGTCAAAATTGAAAGCTGTGCGATCTGCATGCATGCATGCCTAAATAAGATTTAAACGATACAGCAAATCTTAAAAATGCTTTTTTGTTATAAATTATTTGTTCCTAGTGTAAGGGTTCCATAACCAGAAAATTGCCAGAGCTTAGCCACGGCGTCCTACCAAATCAGGCAGAATTCCCATCTATAGCGAGGCACAGGCTAAAAAATCTTACCTGTAGTGGAATTCGACCCGGGGCAGGGGCCTTTCTAGACTGGCGCTGCCCCAACTGAACTACAGACAGGCTCAGTGGTGAGCCCAGTGAAAGTCAAATCCCAGTTATGAATGTATATTAATGTTAGCTGAGTTTAAATCTATTAGATATTATTATATATGCCTCATATATATTTTCCTTTTTCATCAAAATAGCACTTCTGTAATAACAAATACAAAATATCATTCGTGTGTTAAACAAGTCTTATCTTTTTTCACAGCAATGTGGTTTGAAACTGCGCAGCTATTTAAGTGTCGCTCCATATTTGGTGGAAGAACGTGAGTTTGATGATGTGGATGACGACACCAGAGTGGGAACATACGTCATGGCCATATCGTACTCAGAGGACAGGTACAACTTGTTTGATGCTGGTTTCCAGTTTTATTCTTGTCTGTAGAAACGCTACCTTCCTTCCATGCTAATGTAGTCGTTAGAGGAAAGATTGGAACACATAACCTTGAGAGTGTAATGCGTTTGCACAATAATTTAACAAATTTATTTTTGCTGAAATGTTTGGACATTATAGTTAACCATACTTTACCTCGTTTTAGGGCTCATATATGTAACCCTTATTTAGGTATGGATAGATTCCATTTAAATAAATTCCCTATGAAGCGAAATATATATATTATACAATCTTGAGATGAACACAAATTCATAACTGGGATCAGCCCTGAAGCGTCCATGCAGGCCAGTGATCACGGCATACTCATATATAAATCATAGTACGCCAGGCCTATTAAAGGCGTTATACCGAATCAGCCGGTCACCATGCATTCCCACAAGGCAAGGCGTAGGCATCTAGCCTGTAGCGGGATACAATCTTAGGGACAAATATGTTTTATCAAATCTACATGTAAAGTTCATTATAGTCTTCATCCAACTAGCAAGCTATTTTTAAGTACGAGTTTTATTCATTTCTAAACGAATTGATTTTACCTAAAGGTTACTGATTAGCTTACAAATTCAACTAAGCATATTGTAAATACTCACTATATGGAGCAACACTAAGAAAACAACAGATTTTATGACTCCTGCTAAACGTTAACATAAAAATCTTCGTTTTTTGTTGATCCGTACCATTTCAGGAACATGGCAACATTCGCAGCAGTTGTGGCTGGTAACGGTGAAGTAGTGGATTATTTGAGATTGCCTTCAATGAGATTCAGGAAGAATTCACCGAACGAACACGAGGCCAAAGAGAAACAAAAGGACATGGAAGCTATAAAGAAATTTGTGACGAAAAGGCGCCCCCATGTGGTTGTGATAGGAGTCGAAGACCGGTAAAAGTGAAATAAAGTGTTGTTTGTCAAAATTTTAGCTTTATGACTTAATTGACGCGAAATTGTAGTTAACAAGTTACAGGTTTTGATTTTTCCTTAAGAATATAATTTTAATTTGTAGAAATCTTTTTTAAAAATGTTTACGTGTTTCTTCTGACTTTTTCGCAGTTTAATGACTTTATTGACGCGAAATTGTGATCAACAAGTCCTAGCATTTTGCAAAATGCTCGTTTTATAGCAATTGTTAGCTATTACGTCACATTCCCACGCGCGAAAATGATAAAAAGTTATTTATGACGTCATCCTTTAATAGTCCCATACGTTCTAAATAGAGAAAAAGTAAAATAAAAAAAAATCGGAAAAAAAGAAATCATAGGTTGGAATCGGTGTGGTTAATGCGGATCTTTGGGGGGGGGGGATTTTGTAAAAAATGCTCGTTTTATAACAGTTGTTGCGTCAGAAAGCTATTACGTCACATTCCCACGCACGAAAATAATAAAAAGTTAATTATGACGTCATCCTTTAATAGTCCCATACGTTCTAAATAGAGGAAAAGTAAAATAAAAAAAATCGGAAAAAAGAAATCATAGGTTGGAATCGGTGTGGTTAATGCGGATCTTTGCCTAATTTGAACAAAACTTGAGGTACTGGTTTGCAATGTGGTAAGACTTAAATAAATATTGACTTCAGCTAATCCGGATCTTGTGTTATTGCCTTTTTCGGACAATTTTTTGGGTCCAAACGGGTCCGGATTAACCGAGGTTTACTGCATGTATATGAGGTGATAATAAACCACCTCGGTCGGTTTCTGCATTTAACATTCAACTAGAATTTTAAATTCCATTTTTAACTTTTTTGATTTGTGCGTTCCAGATTTGCAACCACATTACAAGAAGATGTGCGACAATGCGTAACAGAACTAGAACAAGAGGGAATTGTGTCAAATGTGGCTGTAGAACTAATGGACAATGAACTGTCGTCGGTGTACGCTGCAACAGCAAGAGCGCGGGGGGGGGGGGATGTACGACAATGCGTAACAGAACTAGAACAAGAGGGTATTGTGTCGAATGTGGCTGTAGAATTAATGGACAATGAACTGTCGTCGGTGTACGCTGCAACAGCAAGAGCGCAGGTCATTTGCTCAACACTGTTTTGTCTTTATTGTAATCGTCATCTTGTTTATTGAGCTTTATTATAACACATATGAGGTGAAAAGACTATAGAGGGGTGTTTTTGTGTAAATAACCGACCTATACAAGCATTCCCATATGGCAAGGCACAAGCTAGAAAAATATACAGTTATGAATATATGTTCATCTTTAGTGTCAGTTGTGTACTGTAAATCAAAGAAGCAATAGCTGTCAAAATAGCACTTACAATGTTCAACCGGTATAAGTAACTAGCCAAACTGTTTAAATGCCAACGGTCTTTCTCTTATATGGGAATGCTTGGGAGACTGACTTGATGTGGTATGACGCCTTTACAGGCTGTTGTAATTTGCCCAATGTGAACTACTCACATATTCTAAGCGCACACGTCCATGCCACACGTAAAATAAAGTCGATTATAAACTATAACTCATTATGTGTACTTAAACATGCATTGTCCTGCGCATTTACACAAAAAAAATAATGCGGTTTGACTTTTTTGCGTTTTTTTGTGACACGATTTTGATGTGTTCTTTAAAACGCAAAATTCTAAGTTTTCTGATTAAAACTAAATATCCTCTGCTTCTTAGACCGACTTTCGTCATTTTCCAAACGAGCTTCGTCAAGCGATATCTCTCGCTCGAAGACTTCAAGACCCACTTCTTGAGTTTTCTCAACTTTGCACAACAGATGAAGACCTCTCCTGCCTCAAACTGCATTCCTTGCAAGTAAGCTGGGTTGTCCATAAACTAATCACTGCTATTTTATGTTTGCACCTATTCTTGCCAGTAATGATAGGCTGATGTTTTACAAAAATCATGGGGAGAATTTAAAGTAAATTTAAAATTGGGGACCGAATCCGTTGGTGTAAGCCCGAATCCGACCAAAACGCGAAATTTGTAAAAACTGTGAAACTTAACTGTAAAACAGTTTTAGACTTAGTTTTCTTGTGTAGTTATTGTGCAGCAAATAATGGGTTTTATTGAACGCATCAAACACATAAGAGTGTTTAATTTGGCAACGACATTATTAACGCAAAAGAACGGCTGTAATTTGCCCTATATGTGTGACTTTGCATTGGCTAACCGTGGTCTTACCAAATGTTAAATAATGTCATAAAAATGTACTCATTTCAAACTGGACCTTATAATCTCCTTGTTTTATCTTAGGATATGCTCAACAAGGACGAATTGCTGGAAACCTTAGCTGAGGAGTTCGTGTTCCGTGCAAACGAAGTTGGTGTAGATGTGAATCGTGCCATCACACACCCTCACACAGCTAATGTTGTGCAGTTTGTGTGTGGACTAGGACCGAGAAAGGCTGCCAACCTATTGAAGGTAAGGTTAGGCAACCAAAAAGGGCCAAAAACGAGCCAGTACAAGTAGATACCAAGCATCACCATTTCTAAGACCAATTTGTTAGATATAATTGTGTTGGTTTGGAAAAATATATTTTTTTTCTGTAAATTGTGCTTTATACCTCGAATGTGAATTTCTAAAATTAAAATTAGAAGCCTGAATTTATTGACATCATAGTTGTTTTGGCATGCTTTATCAAACGCAGACAGCAATATTGGTGCTGGATCAGATAAAAACTTTTTAGACGCTTCCTACTGACTGGTATGGTAAATGTAATACAGTATTATTGACCTATTTAAATAGAATCACATAAACAAGTTGATAAAAACACAAAAATGAAACATATACAAAACAACTAGTTAAGATAGCTCATACTGGTATATGGAACACTAATCCATGGAACACTAATATATAAATCATAGTACCCCAGGCCTATTCAAGGCGTTAAACCGAATCAGCCGGTCGCCAAACATTCCCATATGGCAAGGTATAGGCTAGAAAAGTCTAACCTGCGGCGGGATTCGAACCCACGACACGAGTGTTTTCGGGATGAGTCCTGTAATTCATTCAGATACTTAGAAAAAACAACTAAGATATTATACCCTCTCTAAGGGTTTACAAGTTGTCATAATCTATAACTTTTCTGCAGGTGTTGAAGCAGAAGAATGGAAAACTTGAAAATCGTTCGAACCTGGTGACAGTCTGTAAGATGGGACCGAAAATTTTCATCAATTGTGCCGGTTTCATTAAAATTGACACCAAGTCTATCATGGAGGATAGGTAAATAACGATTTATTAACTTAACGTGCTGCCCAAAACTCTCTATGTACACAACGAAACTAGTGCAGTAGTGCATAGGAAATGTTTTTTTTTACAGAAAATATCAAACAAATTTTAATGCCATTACATACTGTTTTGCTTATCTCCGCTAGATACAAAAATTCTGGCTAAGTGCAATTCCATTTGCTTATATTTTCTAGCTATTAAGCGATTTTTTTTAAAATGGCGGTCATTAAAGCAGAACCTGCATTATGCGATTAACCGAAACAGTATGAAAAACATAATTTCTTGCCTTTGCAACCTTCGTCATGGTACAGAGGTTCTCAACTCGTTTTGAGCCATGGACCACCAGTCCAAATAAATAAATAAAGTGGACCAGGGGGGGGGGTTATGTACACAACGAAACTAGTGTAGTAACTCATACGTGTTTTTGCAGACAGTATCAAACAAATTTTAATGCCATTACATACTGTTTTGCCTACCTCCGCTAGATACGAAAATTCGGGTAAACTGCAATTCCAATTACTTATATTTTCTAGCGATTAAACGATTTTTGTTTTCTAAATGACGGCCATTAAAGCGGGATTTGCGATCAACCAGTATACGATTAACCGAAACAGTATGAAAAACGTATTTCTTGCTTTCGCACCCTTCGTTATAGACCAGTGGTTCTCAACTCGTTTTAGGCCATGGACCACCAGTCCAAATAAATAAATATCATGGACTAGTCGATTGTTAAGTGAGGATAAAGAAAGCATTCACAACATGCATATTGGCTTGAAATATATTCCTTCAATACGTAATTTCTCGGGGTGATATCAAACTGAAAGCTAACAAGTAATGACCAATGACTAGCATATGCTTTTCTTGTACTGAGCATTTAATAAATTATATGCAACTATTTCCTGTTTATCACCAATAATACTTAATGTCCTGTGGACCTCCCAAAAGGTCATTATGGATTACTATGGGTTTACGGACCACCGGTTGAGAACCCTTGTTATTGTACCATATTATCAAAGCCAATCAATCATATTGTGATTTGCATGCAGTACCGATGCCTACATAGAAATCTTAGACGGGCTTCGAGTCCATCCCGAGACTTACGAATGGGCTCGCAAGATGGCGGTAGACGCACTGGGGGGGGGGGACCCAAAATGTCATCATGGATTACTATAGGTTTATGGACCGCCGGTTGAGAACCCTTGTTACTGTACCATATTATCAAAACCAATCAATCATATTGTGATTTGCATGCAGTACCGACGCCTACATAGAAATCTTAGACGGGCTTCGAGTTCATCCCGAGACTTACGAATGGGCTCGCAAGATGGCGGTAGACGCACTGGAGTATGACGAATCTGCCGAAGATGCGAATCCCTCATCCGCTCTAAGCGAAATCCTCGAATCCCCCGAAAGATTGAAGGATTTAGATTTGGACGCCTTTGCAGAAGAACTTGAACGACAGGTTTACGATTTACACTAATTTGTCTTTGAGGTCCATACGATGACGTCATATTGTTGAAACATTCTCCACTGCCTGTAGCTTATGTATTGGTTCGATGCTTTTGTATTATTTTGGACTGAACAGGTTACATCTCAAGAAATTTAAAAATCTATGCTTTCTTACATTGATGTTTAAAACTTTTGGTTTAACTCAGTGGTTCCCAACCTTTTTCGACGAATTCCTTACATAACAATTTAAAACATTTTTATTTCTCCCTAAAATAGTACAGAATAGATGCTAAACCATACAAAGATCATTTAAAATTGGGTCTTTTATCAACTTCACAGGTTATATTGCCAGACATGTAAAAATTAAAGTCAATACCTCCCCTTAAGTTTAAAAGCTTCTCCCTTGGGAGAAATTCCTTTCTGGATGGAAATCATTGATGGAATTGTTCTAAAGTACATTGTTACAAAAAACTGTTTGCTTTTCAGGGATATGGAAACAAGGGTATTACGTTGTACGATATCCGAAATGAACTAAACAGTCGTTACAAGGATTTTCGGAATCCCTACAGACCACCGACATCTGAAGAAAAGTTTGAAATCGTTACCAAGGAAACCCTTTCAACTTTCCGCGAAGGTAGGAAAACGGAAGAGTATGTTTTTTTTTTTTGGGGGGTAAAATATGGAGCAAACTGGCCCTTAGATATTTGTTGCTAACTTTTAGTACAGTCTTATTATTACTCAACAATTAATAAAGCAAATATCCAAGAAACATTCAAACTGGTGATAGTCGATAATTACTTTCATGAAAGTAAAGCTATCTAGGCCCAATGTGTAAACCAGCGAATCTGTATTCTATGGACCTATAGTAGCGTGGTCGGTTCCGCCAACTCCTTTACTGTTACATTCTACATCTAGATGTTTTGTTTCGTAGCGGGTCTGTCGTTTCCAATTGGCGTTTTGTGTTGTTTTTCTGTCTATGATGGCGTACTACTCTTTTTCTAGGCAAGTTGGTCACGTGCCGGGTCACGGGTATTGCACACAGACGGCCTAAATCGGAGCAACTCGATCAAGCGGAACCGCACAAGGACGAAGACACAGGGTTGTGGAGCTGCTCCTTCTGTAAAACTGGCGGATTCGCCGAACTTAGTGAGGTAGGTTAGAAAGAGTTTTGTTGGTGGAAATAGTTGCAAAAAACACCACGTTAGGATACCATGTCTACAACTGTGTACAAAATTACGCATAGCTTAACGTTGTTATAATAAATGTAAAATCGCTTGTCTGGGTAATTTTTTAAAAAAAACTTCGCTTAAAAGATAGAGCAGTTTTAAACAATGTTTGTGACAAAAAAATAAAAACTTTTTTGTCTCTAAAACTCTTTTTATTTTTGACTGTATTTTATTGTACAAATTACGCACATTTTGGAAAAACAAAAAAATTGTAATTGTTGCCTAAAAGGTGGTAATTATAAAGCTTTTATACAAGTGTTAGCTGGTTTTGAAGTTTCACGTATTCTCGGTCAAATTTGATTCCAAAAATACTGTGTATGATTTTTATGTAGGTGTGGTCGCATCTCGATAGCGGGGAATGCCCGGGTAAGGCTGTTGGAGTGAGAGTTCGGTTGGAGAATGGAATCGCCGGTTTTATTCCTACAGATAAACTCAGCGACAAACCGGTCAACAACCCAGAGGAAAGAGTTCAAGTGAGTACAGATTAATAATTTAAAAAAACGGTTAATCGCATAATGCGTTTAATTTCATAGGGGGGCGTAAATTCCAACCATAGCCGTTTGTTGGGAAAATCTTGCATTTAACTGAATATTTCGGTTAATTGCATAAAAACGCTTGGCAAATTAGGTGTGTAATTAATAGGTATCGTCTGTCCCCCCGTTTGTCCTGTTAGGTAGGAGATATACAAAATTCTTTGCAACAAAATAAATTCACATACAGCATGGCATACATTTAAAATACAAAATTGCACATGGAACAAAAAATACTGAAGCACCCAATACCTTATGTGCAAAACTTATAAAACATGTAAAAAAAATTTTGGAACAATTTACACATGGCAAGCAGTATAGGCTATAGAAAAATATAACCTGTGGTAAATACTAAATCAGTAACATGTATTTTTAGGTTGGAATGACAATACATTGTCGTATCCTCAAACTTGACATTGACCGTTTCCAAGTCGACCTCACATGTCGAGGTTCTGATCTAAGAGATGACGAAAACAAATGGAAACAACAACTTGACACATATTACGATTTTGAAGCGGAGACAGCCGACAAGCAAAAGTCCGAAGACACAAACAAAAATACCAACCAAACCAGTAAGCTGTGTTTTTTTGTCAGACTGAAAACGTGAGTTAAAAATGTTGCCCCCATTAGCGCTGTACTTTAATTTTTGGATTTTGATTTTTCGTGTGTTTAACCAAAACTATTAATTATTCCGTATTGTTGTCACCAGCCTATATAAAGCGAGTTATAGCACATCCGTCCTTTCACAATATCGATTTCAAAACTGCCGAAAAGATGATGATTGAAATGGACCAAGGAGACACGATTATACGCCCGAGCAGCAAAGGTGATTTTTACAAGATATATTTCTGTTTATATTATTTACTTGAAATTTACACGGGTTAAATCAGAGTTGAAATTTACACGGGTTAAATCAAGTCGGACCGGGTGTTTCAAATCGGTTTTTGAGTCGGGTTAGGGCTTAAGTTCGAATAAAATGGAATTGCTTTACATTCGTCCTAATTTGTGCTGCGTTTTTTCCAACCTTGGGTCATAAATCGGGATTTGTTAAAAAAACAAACAATTAGGTTTACAGCTACATTTTGGTTTAAGCCTGTTAACAACTCCGATTAAAATGTGAGCTTAACTTTTTTTAACGGCCGGAGCAAATGCCGCGAGATAAGTGTTTCGTTTTGCCTAATTCTTATTAATTTTTGGTGTTTAAATAGCAAAAGCAAAAACTCGATATTGGTTGTCTAAAATGTCCAATCATGTTACAGGATCCGATCACCTGACCGCCACGTGGAAGGTAGCAGAAGGAGTTTGTGCCCACATTGATATCAGGGAAGAGAAAAAAGAAAATGCGTTCAGTTTGGGTCGATCACTGTGGATTGGAAACGAGGTGAAGGGAATTTCATTTAGGCAGTTATTTCTATGTTTTCTGTGCCCCCTTGGTGATTTGAACGCTTAGAAAAAAATGTTTTGCTGCCACAGTAGACAGAATAATAGATCATAGTGTGCAAGGCCCATTGAAGGCGTTAACCAAATCAAGCCGGTGTCCCAAGCATTTCCATATGACAAGGCACAGGCTAAACAAATCTAGCATTCCAACCCACGATAGAAGTCTACCAACTGGTGTAGCTCAGTGGTTGAATCACAAGCACCGTTGCCTGCCTCGTGTGCTGCACATGTCAGCTTCGTAGTAGGAATGACCAGTTCGACCATCGATCAGCTGATATGAAAATACACACATACTGCGATCAGCCCTGAACCGTACATGCAAACAACCGTTTGATCACGGCACATTCATACATAAATTATGGTACGCCAGGCTCACTGAACTATTGGTACCGAATCAGCTGGCCTCCCAAACATTTCCATATGACAAGCGACATACTAAACAAATTTAGCCTGCGGTGGGATTCGGGGGGGGGGAGTACGCCAGGCTCACTGAACTCTTGGTACCGAATCAGCTGGCCCCCCAAGCATTCCCATATGACAAGCGACATACTAAACAAATTTAGCCTGCGGTGGGATTCGGACCCACGATTGAAGTATTTTCGGGACTCGCGGTCTACCAGCTGGTGTAGCTCATTGGTGAGCCACCGAAAGTTGAATCGCAAGCACCGTTGCCTGCCTCGTATACTGCACATGTCAGCTTCGTAGTAGGAATGACCAGTTCGACCATTGGTCAGCTAAGGAAAATACACACATACGGGGATCAGCCCTGTAGCGTTTATGTAGACCAACACAATAATAAAGACTGATATAATGGCTTAAAAGTTACCGAGCTAATATTACCAATAAACAAACATTTAAGGCATGCATGACCAAATTTGTTGCTACAATCCGTTCAAATAACCCATTTTTTTCTAAACCTTTTGTCAATTTTGAAAGGAATTTGAGGACTTGGACGAAATCATCGCTCGCTTTATTCAACCTATGGCAGCAAATGCACGCGATCTCATCAACCACAAGAATTACAGAGAAGTGGGGGGTAAAAAAGAGGTGATGGAAGATCTTTTGAAACAAGCCAAGAAGGCTCTTCCATCCAGGATTCCATACCTCATGACTGCGTCCAAAACTCTTCCTAGTAAGTAAATGCTACTTTAAGACTTCATTTGATTTTGTTTGTTTGTTTGTTTGTTTGTTTGTTTGTTTGTTTGTTTGTTTGTTTAATATTTAGACCTGGAGCAAATGTATGCCCCACCAGCACAAGTTATAACCAGACCTGGACCAGAATTTTTGTAATAAACTCAATCTAGGCCTGAAAGTTGGATTTATCAACGTGAAATTGCCCCAATAATGTCAGACCCGAATCAGGTTTGCATTATTCCAAATTAGTCTTAACCTGACCCCGAAAACCTTTTTTGTTTTTACATTACGTCACAATTAAATATCTAAATTATACAGAAACAAATACAATTAATTAACCCCTAATTTTTATCATTTAACCCCTAGATTTTTATCAAAATAAGCGAGGCATGGCTATTTACCCTGTTACTCCCAACAAACTGGAGTGCCGTTGAATGGCTACAATAGCAAATACTACCCATCTCTTGTCATTAGCTGCACTGATGAGACCTTATAGGCCGAAACAATGTGCACTGTCTGCAGCTTATCATATGTTCCTAATTTAGAGAATTAGCCCAAAAACTAATCTGAAAAATTGCCAGCGTTTTATCTATTGCTGTTATTCGTATTCTTGCAAAAGTCTTAGCAAATTTGAATTTAAACTCTGTATTATTTCCACAGGTAAGTTTCTCCTCTCTTACATGCCTCGTGTTCGTTCTAAGCATGAATACGTCACCGTTTCGCCTGATGGCTTTCGGTACAGAGGTCAAATGTTCAATAATCTCAATCACTTGTTTAAATGGTTCAAGGAGCACTTCAGAGACCCAATTCCAAGTAAGATTTGCTCGTTACTTGATTTATTTTTGATTTTGCAATCAAATCAAGTTAGTCAACGGATTTGTTCCGAAAAGCCTTTTTGACTCTGTGCGTCGCTGCATGAAGAGTTCAATGCAAATTGTGCAAATTAAAAAGAACGTGATGAAAACACCTCAAATTAAACATACATGTAAACTTGTTGCGGCACAGTTTTTGAAAACTAGTCATAACAAATTTAGCTTCTTTAGCAATTTAGATTTGCAAAAACAAAGAAAGCAACTAAAGAAAAAAACTGACCAGAAAACCAGTAAATGGGGCCCGATTTGAAAACGTGATTTAAAAACTTTACACCTTTCCTGATTTCAGCCATTGCATTGACATAAATTTATCTCAGGTCACATGATGTCACGTACGCCGGCTGGTTCCGCATCAGTGAACATGTCAATCACTCCGAGCACGCCAAGGAGCAAAAGACACACACCGCGAACACCAAAGGTAGCGGTGCTTTTAAGTTACCTCTAGTTTGGAAAGCACTTTATATTAAAGAAACAATCGGATAAACTTAACTGAAAATAGCACACCTCTAAGTGTTTGACGTCATCAACATGTGACGTAACACAAATTGTCACAACAACCGATTTTTTGCTTTATTAATGAAATTCCTGATTTATATTTCAGGGGACTCCTCAACAGACCCCGCAGGCCCAACCTGGTTACCCCTACACCCCCAACACGCCGTACATGACCCCTAGTGGAGGTTACGGACGTACACAGGCGTCACCCGCTGGCATGTATCCTCCCAAGCAAGCGCCCCCAGCCAAATGGGCCCAGCCGGCAGGGACAGCCCCTAAACGGACACCACGACCAAAGTAAGAAACTTTGTGAATTTTATTTAATGAGTTTTCCCGTAAAAACTCAAGTTCAATACATTTTTACTAAGTTGAAAGCAAAAGTCTTCGGACTAATTATCGACTTAATCTGCATTATTTAAAGTCGCTAATTATACTGCAAAACGATTTTTGGTTTGAAAGAATGCAGTGACCTATTTCAAAACAAACTTTCATAATTTGTACGTGTATTTTTTGAAATACAACAACACCAAAAAAATGCCAGCACAATTTGTCCAAACTTTTTTTCGAAATCCAATTTTAAATCAGACTGTTATGTGAATATATTGGCTACTATGTCGTTTAATTTAATGTATAACATAGGATGTTTGGCCTTTATATAGACAAAGTTGTCTTCATCAGTTGACAAACTTTCTTTTTACGCGGCATTATTTTATCGAAACATTTTTTTAGGACTGGCCCACCGTCTGCACCAGTCCCCCCTGCCGACTGGACTCGTGCCGCCCAGGAATGGGCCTCAAAACAGCACGCCCCCAGTCCTCGAATGACCCCAAATACCCCACGCGGTCCACGGACCCCAGCTGGAAGTTACAAGGGCACTCCAAGGACGCCTCAGCACCGAACACCAAGAAATCAGCGTACACCAGGATATTAACTTTGTTGGGGTTCGCCAAGCTTCAACCAGGGGCATCAAACAGTCTGCTAGCCTTTTATTGCATTTTTTGTCACACTTTCTGATGCGATTTCGTTGAAGCTGAAATTGAACTTATTCTGCAAAGAAATGCGCCCATTTTTTTGTTTTTATCTGGACATAAAACCGTTACCGACTCGTACAATTTGATTTTCGGTTGTCCGCACAAGCCTTTGACGGTGTAATAAATGGTCCTAGTCAGTTGTCGACTTTTTATTGTCAGGATAGGGAAAAAAGTATTTAGCTCACACAAACGCCGACATAGATTTTCGCTGTACCAAGTAGCAAAGTCAACAATACTATGAAGTCAATCTGCCAGTTAACAGTTTCACTTTCATGACCTGAATTTACATCATAACTAACCACACACAACATTGTCGAAACTTTTGTGATTTTATTCCACGTACCAGTAATATTACTTACAGTAAGGACGTTAAGGCTAAACCCCGTTGAACAGTATTGACAATCAACTAACTTATATACGATGGAAATTTACATCATAACTAACCACACACAACATTGTCGAAACGTTTGTGATTTTATTCCACGTACCAGTAATATTACTTACAGTAAGGGCGTTAAGGCTAAACCCCGTTGAACAGTATTGACAATTAACTAACTTATATACGATGGAAATTTACATCATAACTAACCAAACACATCACTGTCTAAACTTGTATGATTTTATTCCACTTACCAGTAATGTTATTCACAGTAAGGACGTAAACGTTTTGAACAGTATTGACAATCAAGTAACTTATCTACGAAGAAAGCTAGCATCGCCTTATAGCACAAATATCAGCTAAAAAACAAGGGGTGGCACTAAATACCGCATGTGGCCGCATGTGACCGCATGTGACCGCATGTGACCGCATGTGACCGCATGTGACCGCATGTGATTCCTCTTAAAATACACCATGTTATGTGAAATGTAAGAATTCCAGCCCCATTAGGGGTAAAATAGACCAGATTCTAGATTGATTTTAATTTCAAACCTTCACCCAACCCTAATAGCTCTAACCGTCAGCGCTTTCAAAAGTCCGCAAAATTATTTTTTGGTAAAAGCATATTTAAGTCCTTCACAGATTCCTGCCGTGTGATAACATGCGGTCACATGCGGTAGCATGCGGTATACCATGCGGTCACATGCGGCCACATGCGGTCACATGCGGCCACATGCGGCCACATGCGGCCACATGCGGTATTTAGTACCACCGAAAAACAAGGCAATTATAAACATGCGTTGAACTGTCCATTAGGTTTAGTGCCTTTTATGCGGAAATATTCCAGTTTTAATTTGATTTTGGGCGCTCTTTGGCCCCTACTGAACTTCAAACCGCATCTAAAACAATATGATTTAAAATCTAAATGAGGTAGGAAACTGGATCTCTTTTAAGTTGTTGTCTATGACAGGGGCGTCCAACTTTTGTCACTGTGGGGTTAAATACAATTGCCAAGATTAGATCGCAGGCCGCACAATTACCGAACACACGGTGATTTTACTTTGGTGCGTATCAAATATACGTAACTACAAGTAAAATTCTCATTTGATTTAAGCCACATATTGCCTGGTCGCTGAAAAATAGAACCAGACGCAATAATTTATTTAAAAAATATAGAATAATTGGACTCGATTGGCAGTATATATGAATTTCAAGCGTCGCTGCGGGCCGCACAACATTTATTCAACGAGACGCAGGTTGTAGGCTACACCCCTTTATTCAACGAGACGCAGGTAGGGGGGGGGGGGGGGGGGGGGGGGGGGGGGGGGGGGGGGGGGGGGGGGGGGGGGGGGGGGGGGGGGGGGGGGGGTTAAATTAGCGGACGCAAATTGCACTGAGTTAGTTGAAATTAAAATGTATTAAAGGTGGGCAAAGAAAAATATGATAAAAAAATCCCAGAGTTACCTTGCAAATACCAAAGTTAATCTGAACAGCAACCGTTAGTTCGCAAATTTTGTACATGTTCAAAAATGTACAAACATCTTGAAACAGTCCTGAATAGTTGCATTTAGACAATTAAAAAAAAACAGCCGGAAATATATTCGAGGTAAAACAGAACACAGTGTTCAAATGCATCACATAAAACCAGATCGAGACAGAAAGAAGGCAATCTGTCAAGTTCAGAATTCGGGCTCCTACCCAATAGAAGTTCCGTTTCTTCGATTTTTCGCCGGTTCTGCCTCCTACCGAACCTCCAAACCGGTTTAAACCAGAATTGAAAATCGACGATTTTGATCCGATTTTTTAAAAAAACTTAAGCCCTTCAAAATCAGGACAAATCTTAGAAATAAGAACGGTATGGCAACCCTGGCTATGTCTTAGAAAAGTTCATGGGAATATTACAGTGTTAAGCCGGTTTTGACCGGTTTCTGCCTCCTACCGAACCTCCAAACCGGTTTAAACTTTTTGACCGGTTTCAGCCTCCTACCGAACCTCCAAACCGGTTTGAACGGAGTTTGAAAATCGAAAATTTTGACCCGATTTTTGAAAAAACCCTAAGGTTCGCCAAAATAGTAAATAAGGCTATGCAACCCTAAGTTGTTGCACGTTAGCTATCTTGCAAGTGTTTTGTTTGTTTTCAAAACGGCCTTAAGACACCGTTGTTAAAAAAAATCAGGTTGTGGCAACTCAACTTAATCGACAACGGCGCCCCATACTTTTGGAGATAAAAAGTTTTAAAACCAACAATCGATAAAACAGAATAAGTTTTGAACCTGTGTGAAAATAGCAACTTTTTGGCAAGGTCAAATTTGATCATTCTAGTTTGGAACAGTCTGCGAAGACAATGGTCGAAAATAAATTGAGGTTGGTTTTATTGCATAATATTTTATAAATTAACAAAGAAAAACGTCAAAAATATCCACCAGATGATTTACACACATTACTGCAACTTAAATGCGCGTTTGACGTTGCCCAATTTAATTTAGTTTTTACAAATTTCAACTTTTCCGCTTAAAAGCGCACGTATTCAAAACTTCCACCAGGCTGTTATTGACTCAGTCTGAAATCATAGGTATACCAATTAGAAATTTAAAACCAGGCTACTATCCTACTTATGATAAGTTAAATTTGCCCATCCATTGCAACTTTATGGATCTGAATTGTTGCCCTATAGCTAAATCACAGTTGCTTGACCACTGTCCACTTAATAAATTTAAGTAAACTTGAGTTCTACTCCAACGTAAAACAACTGATGATTGCAAACTGGAGTTGTATTTGTATAATTTACATTAAAATGAAAGAAACTATCAAAATTCATATTGAATACATAATAAAATATCCTTTCTGTTATCTAATCCTTAATGACAAGAATTTATTTTCCCTTAAATTTATTTTCTATAGTGTACTCAAATAAAAATGGTGAAAACTAGACTCTTCGAGAAATATCACTACACAAGATCAGATAATATTTAAACCCACAACAAGACTGGAAACACACTGAAATATTCCCTGTTATATTTATTTTTGCAAGCTCACCAAAGTTTTGACATCCATTAATATATTTTAGTTTATGTGCAAAACCTAAGACAAGTTTTACTCAAACAAGTCAAATAATGAGATTTTTTGTGACACAAGTAAAAGTCCTGTTATGTGGGGTGTAAAATGTCCATTTACCTGCATTTGTGTTTGGTCGTTCTTTATTAAAAAAATGTTTTGTTGTCGCTAAAAATAGGATAATGTCTACAATTGCTAGCCCATTGTCATACCAGGGGCTAAGCTAGTGCTTTGGGGACTAAACCTGGGGTAACATCTAAAACTGCGAGCCCACTGAGCCCACATCATGACAGGGGCTAAGTGAGGGCTTAGCGGACTCAATGAGGCCTAACTGAGCGCCTAAGCAAACACAATAAGGGCTTAAACAGAGGCTGAGCAAGCCAAAGAGCTATAATCGAGTTACACAGGCTAAATGGCCTTAGTTTAAGCAAAGCTGGCTAAGTGGGCTCGCAGGGGGGGGGGGTTAAGCAAACACAATAAGGGCTTAAACAGAGGCTGAGCGAGCCAAAGGGCTATAAGCAGGTTACAGAGGCTAAATGGCCTTAGTTTAAGCAAAGCTGGCTAAGTGGGCTCGCAGTTTTATACAGCACTTCTAAAAACAGAAGTTTATTGGATATATCGAGTTTAAACCACTTCACAATAAACTCCATCTAATCTTGTTATGCATAGATGTCCCACAGGGTCCTTAAAAATAAATATTATGAAAGAAAAAAACAATAAAAAAGACAAACTGTTCTTAATGCACTGCACTGCCATATAGTGCAAGACCTGTTAATACGGGGGTGCGAAGATGCACATTTATTAGAATTGTGTAATGTTAGGTGGGGGGGGGGAGATGTCCCACAGGGTCCTTAAAATAAATATTATGAAAGAAAACACAATAAAAAAGACAAACTGTTCTTAATGCACTGCACTGCCATATAATGCAAGACCTGTTACTACGGGGGTGCGAAGATGCACATTTATTAGGGGGGGGGGGGGATGTCCCACAGGGTCCTTAAAATAAACATTATGAAAGAAAAAAACAATATAAAAGACAAACTGTTCTTAATGTACTTCACTGCCATGTAATGCAAGACCTGTTACTACGGGGGTGCGAAGATGCACATTTATTAGAATTGTGTAATGTTAGGTACAGAAAATAAAACGGGGTTGTGTAAACTGGCTGATGACTGCAAGGGGTTGCTCACAGTGAAAATATTAAACTTCTGTAGGCAATTTGCCCAAAAAAAATTACTGCAACAACGTTTTGTATTTAAGAAACTTCACGGTCTTGGGGGGGGGGGGGGGGGGGGGGGGGGGGGGTTTGTAAACTGGCTGATGACTGCAAGGGGTTGCTCACAATGAAAATATTAAACTTCTGTAGGCAATTTGCCCCCAAAAAATTACTGCAACAACGTTTTGTATTTAAGAAACTTCACGGTCTTTACGTTTTTTTAAGCCATTCTTGTAGTTTAATTTAAAATAGTGCAGTTATTATCTTTTCTTTTTTGATGAAACTTGATCGTTTGATATTGTATTGTATTAGGTCTGCGAGTGTGGTGCCTCAGCTGATGTGGACAGATAAACAACAAACTGATACTGGGCTGTTACATGTGACAAGTACACTGCATCTGTGGACTCTCTGACCATCATGGATAAACTTACCAGCAACTGACAAGTAAGTTTTAGTGACACTTAAGAGTTGAGTTGATTTCGCTTGGTGAAAGAAAACATAGCAACACAGTTGCACTAAAATAATCACCCATGTGTAAAACACTGCATACTGATGCAACATTATGGAGCACAAATCAGTGGCGAAATGCCCTGCAGCTACTCCATATTATAAGGCATTATGTGACAGTAGCTTGCAAAAAAGTGTGGCGGATGTGGATAAAAAGCTTTGTTGCGGTGTGTATTGTGTACGTTTGTCAAGTCGTTGGGCGCCCACTTGCCGAAATCAGCAGGGAGGGAAAACTGTGAAAATAGAAAAGAGGTCCATTACAATCTTTCCTGTTTGAGGGGGGGGGGGGTGCGGCGCATGTGGATAAAAAGCTTTGTTGCGGTGTGTTGTGTGCATGTTTGACAAGTCGTTGGGCGCCCACTTGCCGAAATCAGCAGGGAGGCAAAACTGTGAAAATAGAAAAGAGGTCCATTACAATCTTTCCTGTTTGACTTCTGTATTGGCATACATCAGAAACTAATGCAGACCCAACTGTATTGTTTAACATTTATTTTTCTCATAGTCCATACATCACATTTTTGTCTTCAAGTTGGTTCGTTGATTTGGGTTTTCTTTCCAGATGGGGACACGTTTTGATTTTACTTTGGCATGTACAATATAATCCCAACTGCCAATTGACATTCAGAATACATAAAAGCGTGAAAATTGCCATTTATATGTCATTAAGCCTTGTTTAGACTTGCTCTGGAGGAGCTAACGAAAATCGCTGAAATGAGCAACGCAATATGGGTTTTCCCCATGCGTTGTTTAAAAACAATAAGGATTTCGCGTAGCTTGCTTTGCACATGCTCGAAATATACTGACCATTGGAAAGAGAGCATGTGAATAAAAGAAACGCATAACAGTAAGGCATGAATATAAATATGGCCAAACAATTTATGAGGAGGCAGCATAGCTATTTTATAATGGCTGCCACCCAGGCAATCACTGCCTATGCTACCACCCATCCCCGTATTAGTATGTTACTTCTGTTTGTTGATTGCTTGGTAGACGATTTTGCACTATGACAGTTAGGTGGTTATTAACAGCCCTATGACTTTAGAACAGTAGTTTTCAACCTTTCGTGGACTGTGGCCCCCTTCAAGTAACCCTGTAGGGCCTGTGCCCCCCTTAAAAATTTAAATGGCTATCTCGTGTTGGAATTCAGTACTAATTTCGGCTTTAAACAGGTCGAATGGGGGGGGGGAAAATATACTGACCATTGGAAAGAGCGCATGTGAATAAAAGAAACGCATAACAGTAAGGCATGAATTTAAAAATGGCCAAACAACTTCTGGGGCGGCAGCATAGCTATTTTATAATGGCTGCCACGGGGGGGGGGCGGCGCATGTGGATAAAAAGCTTTGTTGCGGTGTGTTGTGTGTATGTTTGACAAGTCGTTGGGCGCCCACTTGCCGAAATCAGCAGGGAGGGAAAACTGAAAATAGAAAAGAGGTCCATTACAATCTTTCCTGTTTGACTTCTGTGTTGGCATACATCAGAAACTAATGCAGACACAACTGTATTGTTTAACATTTATTTTTTTCTCATTTTTTCTCCTTCTTTCCAGATAGGGACACGTTTTAATTTTACTTTGGCATGTACAATATAATCCCAACTGCCAACTGACATTCAGAACACATAAAAATGTGAAAATTGCCATTTTTATGTCATTAAGCCTTGTTTAGACTTGCTCTGAAGGATCAAACGAAAATCGCTGAAATGAGCAACGCGATATGGGTTTTCCCCATGCGTTGTTTAAAAACAATAAGGATTTCATGTAGCTTGCTTTGCACATGCTCGAAATATACTGACCATTGGAAAGAGTGCGCAACAATTTCTGGGGCGGCAGCATAGCTATTTTATAATGGCTGCCGGGGGGGGGGAAATATACTGACCATTGGAAAGAGCGCGCAACAATTTCTGGGGCGGCAGCATAGCTATTTTATAATGGCTGCCACCCCGGCAATTGACGCCTATGCTACCACCCATCCCCTGTATTAGTATGTTACTTGTGTTTGTTGATTGCCTGGTAGACGATTTTGCACTATGGCAGTTACGTGGTTATTAACATCCCTATGACTTTAGAACAGTGGTTCTCAACCTTTTGTGGATTGTGGCCCCTTTCAAGTAACCCTGTAGGACCTGTGGCCCCCTTAAAAATTAAAATGGCAATCTCGTGTTGGAATTCCGTACTAATTTCGGCTTTAAACAGGTCGAATAGAGTAAACAAGAATCCATAATCGTGAAAAACCTTATATAGACAAATAGTATGTGAAATAGTCAATTAAATTAGGGAATAAAGTTGAAAAGAAAATGGCTTTTAGTGGGTGTTTCTGGTGAATCTACACCCGTGGCCCCCCTGGGGCACCTAATTTCGCAGTAATTTGGACATCCTATAGAAATGATTATTCATAGGGGCTAGTTGTTGTGTTTAACCTTGTAGCCCCTATTTGGGGGGGGGGGCCCCCCTGGGGCACTTAATTTCGCAGTAATTTGGACATCTTATAGAAATTATTATTCATAGGGGCTAGTTGTTGTGTTTAACCTTGTAGCCCCTATTTCACCCTACTTGCCCCCTGAAATGGGTGAGTTTGTTAAACAGTAATATGTAGGCTATTNGGTTCGCTGATCTCATAAAATTGAGACGGTTCTATAGAACTGGTGCGAACCAGCTGAATCCCACCACTGGTTTTCCTTGTTGTTTATACCATCTGTCATAAACAAGAAATGGTGCTTCAAACTTATTTAAACTTACACACATCTTAGTTTGTGTTTAAGGCTGTATTTGCTGAAATGGATCTGTGACCTAGGAGTTTCATATTTTGTTGATTGGTGCAATGTGTTTTTGTCCTATTTNTTTAGCATAAACTATGTCAAAACTGGTTATATTGCTGTAGGTTAAAATCTAATCAAATAAATTTCACAAAAAAAAAAACAGTTCTTTAAATTGTTTGCATTTGTAATAAATCCTAAATCTCTCCTAACTGGTCCTAAATTGATGTTGATTTTGGTAAATTTTAAATTGGTTGTATTGGTGTAAATTGGTAGCATGTAAAATATGCATATGTAAGAAAATTGACTAATTACAAATGTGATTTTTAGCTTTCCCTCAAACTTTCATCACAGAAGAGATTCATCAAGCTTTTATGAAGTTGAATCGTTTCATGACTGCGATCGTCTCATGACATTGGCAAGGTTTGTTTGAATTGTTTGTTTAAGTAATGCTCAAATAATAACTATATTAGTTTGATCAAGTTTAGTTACAAAGCTATGGTGTATGAACTAGCTGTATTTTAATATCGCCTCCGAATTCTGGGAACAGTGGTATTATCAGGGTTCCACGGGTATGAAAAACCTGGAAAAGCTATGGAATTCAAATTTGTATTTTTAAGGCCTGGAAAAGTTTTGAATAAGGCCAACTTTTGCAAAAGCCCTTAAAAAGAGTGTGGAATTTGGCGACTGTTTCACCCTGAAAATGGCAGATAGAGATAGGAATTTCAAATCACGTAATGTTTGTGTATTCGTTGCTAGTATGGTAAATTGGCCTTATCTACCAAAGCCTTTTTACTAGTTTCACGATGGGAATTGCTCGTTTTTGAACCCTGTATTATATATATATTGTTTTTGTATGTTTTTTTTGATATTTTCTAATGGTTTGTTCCTTCCATTTGGTCCAGCATGTGGATTTGAAATTACGATTCTTGTTAGATATCTATCCATGAAATTGTTCTTGTAAATTTTGACTTCAGTTGACCCAGCAGTTCACGTTATTTAGACTAGAATCTTTCTAGTCCCTGATTTGATTTAAACGCTGTAGTGTCCATGATATATACTGTGTTCCCTAGGGGCAATGGAGTGATTAATTGGTTTATGATTTCGAATGGTCTCTGCTTCATGCATAAAAACATGTACCACCTGGCTTTAGGTTTATCAAACAGTCGGTCTGCACTCAAATAAGTGTGTTACATGGCAGACTGTATCGTATGGAGATTTAAAGCAAAATATTGTTGTTAAGTAAGGAGTGCATGAAATAAACTAATGAAACAATACTTCTAAGTATATATATAAAGAATCTGAATAGAGCAGAATGTTGTTAACAAACAATTCATGAATGACATATCTTT